>OZ024915.1:41075626-41218126 GCA_964017125.1 Flabesymbios commensalis
CAAAATCCTACTTTTGCTATAATACGTGTTATTATTATGCCATATTTAAAGATGTTTTCCCGTTCGGGGCTACATGATCGCCTAAAGTATTTCGTGTAATATCGGCATATGCTCGACGTAAGTGACAAATGCCAATAAAAAAATTGGTAAGTTTAGGAGATATCAGAATCCTCGTGTCATCATTACACAGATGTTAGATAGATATTGACTGACAATGCAAATCCGCAATCGGACGTTGGTACCTACGATGACTTTTAATTTAATCCTTTGCCTGTGAAATCACGACAATAGTCGTTTTTAAGCGGTTTTATTAGCCGATTAATATAACACTGTTATTGGGAGCGAAATGTGTGTTTAAACGTGTGTAAATGTATGGTCTCAAACTGAAGGGGTCAGAACAAAAACAAGGCTAAATCATTTTTCATTTTTTTCAGATGTTTGATTTTGGGGTACCATAGAACAAAAATGGTTAACTTAGAATTAATTTTGTCCAGAACAAAATGGCCGCTTTGTCATCAAAATTGATTATTTTCATAATACGTTGTGGTAGACACATGGCACACTGTTTTTTTTGTCCTATGGTGTACCCCATAGTCAATTTTTCGAAAAACTGACTTAACCTTGGTTTTGTTCTGACCCCTTCAATGAAAATTATAAGTAATTTTCAACCACGTGGGGTTGTGGATCGCGGTAGCGAGACATAACCTCAAGGGGCAAGATAGGGGTGAACATAGCTATGATTTTCATGCAATTTATCAAATATAGTGCAATGAGAATTACTACAGACGATGCTGGTGTGAGACATGCGCACAGTAATCTAAAATCCAGACCACTCTGTATGATTAGTCTATTGCAGGTTACTGCAACTGATGATATAATAAATTAAATAAACAACTATTTCTCGTTATTATACTAGTATTTTCTTGATTGATTTAACCCTTTCAGGCCTTGATTTACCATTGTCATCTTCATTCACTACAAGCCGCGAATTGCTGTCGCAATTATCGACTTGTAGTGAATGAAGATGATTTGATGTGGTTTAAAAATTGAAGAAATTTGCTATGTATTGGTAAACCAATTTTCATGGAAATTTCCGCTCTAAAACCCCTAGTCGTAGGAAAATTGAGTCTGTTTTCAGGGATGTAATATGATGCTTTAATGCATCTTGGTGGCTTAACCCGTTAACCGCCGGTGTCGCATATATTCGGGTTTTCATTTTTTTATTAGCACATTATGTACCACCTTTTGAACATGTTAAAGATAAAATGTGACATCAATCAGCAATATTTGAAAACATATGACTTCCATCTTGTCAAATCTAAATAATTTTCACTCACTTAAAGTTGTGGATCGCGTCAGCGAGACACAACTTTAAGTGGGTGGAAATTCAGATTGAATAATTTGGCGGCTAAAGGGTTAAAGGGTTGAATGCATAGTAAATAACGAAAAAATGGGCACCAGTAAATGTTTATCTTTTCAGTGTGTGTGATGGTTTCAATATTATATTTTTCGCAGCAAACATAGAGCCTATTGACAAACCATTTAGTCTAAATGCAAAGTTGCCGTTACGCAAATATATAATACTCAATTGGTATTTGTAACAGGCTAAGTATATCGTCCCCTTGGATATGAAAAAGTGTATCTGCCACTTTAGAAAGTAGCAGATACACCCTTTCATATTCAAGAGGACGAATTATGTGATGATGAAGTATTTTTTTATTATTTGGAGCTGGATCTGGCGCTAGCAATCAATCAAACAATCAATCAATCAAATAAAACTTCTATAGCGCCTATATCCTCAGCGGACCGGGCTCAGAGGCGCACAAATCCTTAGCGTGATCATGTGTCATAATCGAGGCCAAAGCAGGTTCGTCAACAGGGAGCCGGGATGCTGAGGGACTAGGGTGGAAAAGCCAGGTCAAATAGGTGAGATTTAAGTAATTTCCGGAATGTTGAGATTGTTTTGGCATTACGTATTGTTACAGGCAGGGCGTTTCATGAGGCTGGACCAGATATAGAGAAAGCTCTTGACCCAGTCTTAGTCTTTATACGAGGAACAACAAATCTATTCGAATTAGTGGAGCGTAGATATTTTGAGCATTTCGGCCGAACAAGTAAATCAGCCAGATATGCAGGTTGGTTTTCTTTTAGGGTTCGAAAAGTTATCGCACATATTTTAAAATGAATGCGAAACTTGACAGGAAGCCAATGTAGTCGTTTTAGAATTGGAACGGAACGACTAAATCGTGGGACGTTGGTTACCACTCTTGCAAGGCAGTTTTGAACGCGTTGTAATCTAGCGATATCCTTTTCTGGCATATTGTGAAGAAGTGAGTTACAATAATCTAACCTACTACTGACGAGTGCCACTGCAATTTGCTTGGCAAGATCTAAGGACAGACTTTTTCGAATTCGACGCAGGTCACGGATATGATAGAAGCATGTCCTACATGTATGGGATATGTGTTTTCGGAAATTCAGGCTACTGTTGAATAGTACACCAATATTTTTATATGCCAGCTTCAAATAGTGAAACATGGAAAAATGTATACACCCAATGGCAAAATGTCCAATAGGCGCTTGAACATATTAAAGGTGATCTATTACCCCTTATATGGTATGAATAATTATGTCCTTATATGGGGTGATTGGCTATCATGTGACCCTCTCAGAAGGTCACATGATAGCCAATCACCCCATATAAGAAAACACCTGTGCCCCATCTCGCGGCATTTTTGATTTATTTGTCACAAAATTATTCATACTATATAAGAGGTGTTATATCACCATTAAAATCTTACAGAATATACCGACCTGAATGAGATGAGACTGAGGAGGTAGTCATCGGGACCGACAGTCAATGTGGAGACAAAGTCAACCAGGAACTTATTGAGCAAGATATATTCATCAGCATCCACACTAAGACTCGTGTCCACAATAATGGCAAGATCCGTAGGTAGACAAGAAGGATCCTGGCCCTCTGTATATAAGAATGAATAAATGAATGAATGAATGAATGAATGAATGAATGAATGAATGAATGAATGAATGAATGAAAAAATAATAAATTAATAAATTAATAAATTAATAAAATAATAAATTAATAAATTAATAGATGAATAATTGAATAAATGAATGGATGAATGAATGAATGAATGAATGAATGAATGAATGAATGAATGAATGAATGAATGAATGAATGAATGGATGAATGAGTGAATGAATGAACAAATGGGTAAATCAATCAATAAATAAATGAATGAATGAATAAATGAATGAATGAATGAATAAATGAATGAATGAATGAATAATGAATGAATGAATGAATGAATGCATGAATGAATGAATGAATGAATGAATGAATGAATGAATGAATGAATGAATAAATGAATGAATGAATGAATGAATGAGTGGGTGTGTGAATGAGCGAGTGAGTAAATTAGTGAATAAGTGATTTGGTGAGTAAGTGAGTGAGCGAGTAGAGTGAGTGGTTGTTTGGGTGAATGGGTGGGTGGGTAAAAGAGCGAGCGAGTGAGTGAATGTATAAATGGGTAGGTGAATACATGAGTGAGTGAGCGAGCGAGCGAGCGAATAAATAAATGAATGAATAAATGACTGAAAAAAAGAACGAATGTATGAATTAATTTATGGGTGATAGGCTGAGTGCGTGAGTGAGTGAATAATGAAAGTATAACTAATTGAATGAATGAATGAATGAATGAATGAATGAATGAATGAATGAATGAATGAATGAATGAAAGTATGGGTGAGTGAGTGAGTGAGTGAGTGAGTGAGTGAGTGAGTGAGTGAGTGAGTGAGTGAGTGAGTGAGTGAGTGAGTGAGTGAGTGAGTGAGTGAGTGAGTGAGTGAGTGAGTGAGTGAGTGAGTGAGTGAGTGAGTGCTTTAAAATTAAACAAAGAGGAGTAAATTTGATTCACTTGAAGTTGTGGGTCGCGGTAGATAACGTGGCGGGATAATGGTTAATAGCAGCAAAGGATTCACTAAACTTTATCAGCACGTTCCTATTGTCATGACCAACCTCTAAAATCATGCTGTGATGGCCAAATATTGTGATATTATTTAATCACTCACCTATCACATTTTCACATCTGTAGCCGTAGTAGTATGGGGTACACTGGCATGTGTGAGACAATCCATTGGCCGCTGGTATACATTTGCCTCCATTTTCACATAGGCTGTTTGCACAGGGACCTGCAATATAATGCATTTACACTTATTAAAGAGTTTAAGGGTTTTAAGCCCAGGTGAGTTATGGTCAACTGGATGAGCGCCTGGATGAATAACTGTATTCACCAGGTGGCGCTTGTGATTTCGTCTGTGATTGTTTTCCGTCACCCACCCGTTGCCTTCTGGGTATGCCTGTAACCTTTACTTGACCACCATTTCACAACTCCAGGTCGGGAAAACGAATTGATCTGATTCCGCACTTCGGATGAACAGGTCTACATATGATTTGCTTCAATGTTAGTCACAACTACCCAAACAAATCATCATAATTATTTTCCTCCGCTGCGAATTGCTAACGCAATTCCCACTTCATGATAATGAGTAAAAGCTGCACAAGTTAAAATTACAACCGTGTGAAGCTTCCAACGTGATGTTGTAAATGGGTAGTGAAGTTTGTATTGAAATTATCATATTTATTAAAATGGATAAAGAATTTCTTACATTAAGAAAACGATGTACTGAACTCTCATTTCATACATCGATCCTTTGGACATAAAATCATTATACTCTATAACTTTATAAAATAAAGGCATTTTATTCGCCTGGAGAATTAATGTCATTGTAAAATATTTTAGTGTACATAATGATATTCTCCCAATACAAAATTCACTTCACCGACTGTTAATGCACTCGTTATAAGTTTATATATTTTTTACCTTAGGATTTTAATATTTACTGTTATAATATTTAGGTCCATTAACTCTTGCCCTGTTGAATTGTTTGCTTATATTTTGTATTCAATCGAAGTTGAAATTGAAATTTCCAGTTTCAAATGACGAAATATATAAATATCTGAGGAAAAATGAAAATCTCCAATATTGAATTATTATATTTAATTTGAAGCATCTACGAAAACTATTTTATCAAATGTAGTGATATGCTTGAACATGCTTGAAACCGTATATATACAGTTTCAGAAGCACAATGGATAACGTGATTAATATTTTAACACTGTAAGATATACTTACTGTCGAGTTCACATTTTGGTCCGGTGTACGCCTCTGTACAGTGACAGATATACTGATCTCCTTCCATCCTCTCGCACACACCCTCATTGAGGCACGGAGACGGCTCAGCCTTACAAGGATCTAAAAAGACAATCAGTTGCTTATATCGTCGCCTCGGATCTAAAGGGTTTTTTCTGCCCCTCTGTGTTGGGAGATTTAAGCTCGCGGAGGGTTTGGATGACCCTAGTAGAGCTTAAAAGTGGTACAAGAAGAATTCAAATTAACACACTGCGAAGCGAAACATACACTGTTACTGTTATCAATCAATCAATCAATCAATCAATCAATCAATCAATCAATCAATCAATCAATCAATCAATCAATCAATCAATCAATCAATCAATCAATCAGTCAATCAATCAATCAATCAATCAATCAATCAATCAATCAATCAATCAATCAATCAATCAATCAATCAATCAATCAATCAATCAATCAATCAATCAATCAATCAATCAATCAATCAATCAATCAATCAATCAATCAATCAATCAATCAATCAATCAATCAATCAATCAATCAATCAATCAATTAATCAATCAATCAATCAATCAATCAATCAATCAATCAATCAATCAATCAATCAAACGTGCAAACCGAATTTTAAATCCGTATGAGCCATCTATTCATTACGGATTAGCGTTATAAAGACGCCACCATGACAGCCGCCCTGTATAACTCACCAGTGCTGATTTCACAGGTCAGTCCTGTCCATTCATTGGAACAGTCACATGAGAATTTGAGCGGCATGTCTCCTTTCCTTGAACAGATCCCTCCGTTTTGACATGGATTCTCCTCACAGGGATCTGAAAGGTGACGTCACATAATATTGAGTTTGACAGATAAACGCGTTCAAGTACAAAACAGCTGATACAGATAAAAATACGGATAATTCCAAACTGCCACTCCAGGCTGACGCAATAGTAGAATGATCAAAATACTGTGGCGCCGGAAGTTTGCTTATCATGTTTTATTAAGACAATCGTGAGAGAACCTCTATACTGCGGTGTGAAGCCAAAAGGCAGTCTCTCCTTACTTTTCTAGTAAGTATATACTGCATTTTGGCTTTGCAGAGCAGTTACACGGTTCATGTCAGTGTCAGGTTTATCTCATTTGAAGTCGCTGGCTCCTGAGCCAAAGCAGTCTCATAATCTGCTCGAGACCTTTATCCATATACAGTTTTGATCTTACCACAGATGGCAGCTTGTATGCTAATGATCTGATCCGGCAGACTGGAGTAGTCAGAATACAGGTGGTAATGGCCTTCCTTGTGGTCTGCTATCTGCTGCAGCTCGTACAGATTGGCCTGTTGTACACCAAAAGCCAGGACGACGTCCGCCGCGGCGTTGATATCGGCGCTGGCCGAGGTGAGAACCCCACGACTGGCACCGTCTGTGATCAGCATGGCCAGCTTTCTGAAACCTGGAAATTATACGCAACAGGTTAGTATGCAACTCTGTCAGCTTTCCCGATGTTGAATATAATATGCGGATAAATACTTTTCTTAAGAGCTAGAACATTGATTTCAAGGTTCAGAAATTATTAGTTAAAAAAAAAATCAAAAAAATCCAGCCCTCCCCCCTTATGGTGGCCCCTTTAAGTCTGGGCCACCGTCGTAATATAAAATTAATATTAAACAGCATTGGATCTATGGTTCTTGTTAAATCAAGCTTTTTTGTTGCAAATTATTGTAGACACGAACTATCTTTTTTCACAATCTGGTTAATATAAAAAAACAGGTTGGTTACTATAATATTGCAAATTAAATATTGATGTGAGTATTTAAAAAAATGAAACAGTTTGTGCATTTGACAGCTGAGTCGTATCTGATGTATATATCTGATACGATACACACACACATACATGTATATCTCAGTAGACGATATAACGCATATCATCTGATTATGCATCTATAAAGTATACTTTATAAACATGCGATATTAAACGTGGAGTCATATCTGAAATCCACATTCCAAATGTACATACCTGGTCTGGAATTCTGGAAGCAGTCGCTGGCTGCCATGCTGAGACCAAGGTTGGTATATGTGGACATGTTCTTGTGAGGGATGGTATTAATGGCGTGTACCATCTCACCAGCGTTAATGTAATCACCAATCTTGAAATGCATCTCGGCGTCGGTACTGTATGACACCAAACCGTACTGAAAGCAACAGATTAGATTTTTTACCATTTCAGCGAGGTAGACTATTCTAAGCGTATTCTCACTATTTTTCACAGCAAACAAATAGACAAAATGTATCAAAATGTAAAAAAATTACTGTTTGCATCTGTACATTTAAAATACTGACCACAAAGAACGCACACATTGTAAATTATTATATAGGTCTAATGTTCAAACGCATAACTATTTTTTCATTTATTCGAGGCTGGCAATTGCGTCAGCATTGCCAAGCTCGAATAAATCTAAAAGTAATTTTACTGAGTAACCCAGCAAATACAGACCATTTTAAGCTTAAATTGCGTGAGCAAAACCAGCTTCAACAGATTACAAAATAATGTTACGTAGGTAACGCAGCAAGTGAAGACAATTTTGAGCTTTAGGATACAAATGGATTATAAGATTATTGGGTATAAACCAAAGTATTTTTATGATTTTAAGTTATTGAAACGTGTTTTGAAGTAGCTGTTTTTTATTTAGATACGAGAAAATGGAGGGGAACGTTTTTGAAATCTAGCTGATTTATGTCAGGTTGTATCTTGATATGTTCAAAAGATGATACTTAATGTGCCAATAAATAAAATAAAAACGAATACAATCGGGACTAGCTGTTAACCCTTTCAATGCGGGGACGTTCTTTATACGTCAGAATCTGCCGTCTGTAGACGGCAGATTCTGACGCATAACGACTGTCCCCGCACTGGAAGAATTAAATATCTCTAATGGTCGTAGACCCACAACACAGGTATTCAAATGAATCAGAAAGAGTTGACTAAGACATTCATGATGATTTTTAATTAAAAAAATATTTTTCGTCTCCATGTTTTTTACAAAAATAATTCAGCACTTTATTAAGGGGTAGAATAGCTCTTTATTCATAAAAACTCACCAGGTATCCGTCTACGGGGTCGATCCCGGTGGCTGCGATTAGTCGTAGCAGAGTCTTCTTGATCATCACCATATCACTGGATGCCACACTAATACTGGTGTCTATGATCAGACACACGTCCATGGGTCCACAGGGGGTGTCTGAAAAAATAAAAAAAACATACTTACGTTGGTGAATGTCAACTAGTACTCTCCTCGTAAATTGCACAAAATAAGGGACCCGATACACGTGACAAAAATATATTTATATTTGTGAAAAATAGCTAGAAGTCTTCAGAATTGAATTATTTCAGTAGTAGGCCTTTTCCATGTGGCTCAAATATTTTAGCCCTTTAACCGTCGGTACCGATTATATTAGGGTTTAAATTTTGTATTAGCACATTATGTACCACCTTTTAAAAATGTCGAAGATAAAATGTGACATCAGTCGACAACATTTTAAAATAGTTAACCTCCATTTAGCAGTTTAGTCAAATCTGACTAAATTTCACTCTCCTGAAGTAGTGAATTGCGTCAGCGAGACACAGTTTCAGGTGCCTATTACGTAATTGGCAGGAATAGGTCGTGCTTTGCTGTTTTTGTGAAATGAAATTGATGTTCAATCTGTAGGAATAATTAGTGTGAATGTTTGCTGCCTAAGTAGTAAAAAAATATTATTAGTAACTTAATTAATAATATTAGTAATTTTATGCAAATATTTTTTTATACTCGCTTGCTGTATTTTTATTTTGTCCTACCTGTTTCACACAGCGGCCCCGAGAATCCCATCTTGCACTCGCAGTGAGGGGCACCGCCCATGGGCGTGCACACAGCACCATTCTGACATGGATCGGGTTCACAGGGATCTGTAACAGCAGCAAGCATAACTAGCCAGCATTCTAGTGAGTCGTTCCCCATTTATTAACCCTTTAACCGCCGGTGCCGCATATATTCGGGTTTTCATTTTTTATTAGCACATTAAGTACCACCTTTTAAAGATGTTAAACATAAAATGTGACACCAATCAGCAATATTTGAAAAGAGTTGACCTCCATTTTGTCAAATCTGAATAATTTTCACTCACTTTAACTTGTGGATCGCGTCAGCGAGACACAAATTCAAGTGGGTGAAAATTCAGATTGAATAATCTGGCGGGTAAAGGGTTAAGCTGTCAGCTTAGAATAATGTAATTGACAAAAACGCCCACGATTAGAAAATATACTTGATATAATTTTTGATTGTTGTTTTTGCATCGGGCACTTAATAAAATTCGGTGAATATTTTCGCTGTGAAAACTCAGTTTGAATGTAGTGAAAACATTCGCTCGCACTAATATACCGTGCGCTTTGAATTGGTCGAGATGGTCATCTTGAACAAATAAAGTCCGAAGCCTACAATATATCTTAACTTGTACGAGGGTAGGCGCCCTCGCGATATCCATGATATCAGTTACAGCGCTACCCAGAGAATCAATATAATTATGAATAAAAGCAATCGGCGACGCTGGCCCACCATTGAATCAAAATTGAGTACTGGCACTCACTGCAGAGTCCTTTTACGACCTCGGTAACAACGCCGCCCAGGCCGTTGTAGTCGTCAGCGAGGAAGATCTTGCTGGCGTCTCCGCCGGCAATTTCCAACGCCTGTGTCTTCTGGGCGTCCGAGAAGAGGCCGACCCCCACGACGAACACGGTGGCCTCCATGGCTCTGAGGGCGTCAGCGGGAGTCTTCACGTCGTTTTTGGACATCCCGTCCGTGGCCAGGATGACCACGTCGCCGAATCCGGGCCTGTTGTTCACCTCTAGGCACGCAGTCTTCGCGGCGGCCAGGCCCTGCTCCGTGAAAGTCAAGTGGCTGATGAAGGGCATCACGTTAATGTAGTACTGCCACGCGTTGTAGTCTGTCACCTGAAATAATCAATTCAATTCGGGAAATGTCAATGTGTCATAAGTAATACTATTTTTCATTCATTTGAAGCAATTCCAGATTCAAATAAATGAAAAATACTCAATCGCGTCACGCTAATGTAGTACTGCCACGCGTTATAGTCTGTCACCTGCGTCAAAGCATCATTTTACATCTCTGAAGAATCAATTCAATGTGAGAGATCTCTATGTTTCACAAATAATACTATTTTTCTTTCATTTGGAGCTGGAAATTACGTAAGCAATTTCAGCTATTTTGCAAACAATATTTTCCACCTTTTTGCGTCACATTTTCACAACGTCTACGACGTTTGGCCGACATTGTACAAATGTTATGCAAATATTTTGTGTTCGCTGGGCTAGATCGCCTACCTGTGCGAATGTGGCGGTCACTTCGGCTACATTGCTGTAGGAGATGAGACACAGCTGGTAGCCATTGGGACCTATGTCCATGAAGGCTGTGGTATCTCTGATGAAATCTCTCGTCTGAGTCTGCTCTATCCCTTCTACACTGTAGCTGGTGTCGATCACCATGACCATGTCCACGGCAGGGCAGGCACGCTTTTCTGGAAACCAAATTTTGACGGAAATCACAAAGAGCTCATTGTCCCAATGGTGGTTTCAATGGAATTCACAAAAGAGTTTATTGTCCAAATGGTGGTTTAATGTTGGTCCACCGGCTGCGCCGCTGGCCCAACACTAAACCACCATTGGGACACACTTCTTGAGCAGAGATAATAGAATGAGAATCAGAAAAAGGAGATACAAGCATCCATAGAAAAATATGTAAGTGACAGAGTTCACAGCATAGCTTACAGGAACGTCCCCCCTGGAAAAGAGAATCAAATGAAAATAAATCACAAAACTGCCGTGCAAAGCCAAAAGGCAATATCTGCTTACTTGTGAAATAAGCTTATACTGTCTTTTAGCTTTACAAAGCATAACACCTTCTCTGGAAGATACAAAATAACGTCGAAAACACAAAATACATCAGGTATGATTCAGTGGAAAACATTAAATGGAAATAACAAACTAGTTTGCATCAGAACCGGAATTGATCGAAAAACGTGTCACAGCGGAAATCAGACATTGGCGGAAATTCTCGATCAATGTTGGGCCATCGTGGTTGACGGTGGATCAACATTGATCAATACACGTTGGTGTTGCTAGATGAGAATGAATAAATAAATAAATGAATGAATGAATGAATGAATGAATGAATGAATGAATGAATGAATGAATGAATAAATTAATGAATGGGGTAAGGCCATTTATGTGCATATATAGGCTAAACTGGGTTATGAGAATGGTAAGGAGGTTATGAGGATTGTAAAATGATCACGTGACACTGTCCTCTAGACACAGGATTCGAAATTCGCGCGGTCTGAGGCCGATACCTTTTGGTCTTTTTTTAATTTTTCACCCACTTCAAGTCATCGTCAGTAGTAAAATCAGGTTTGAATGGGTTAGTATACACAATTTGAATCAAGCCTCTGTTAACCATTTCAGGACTGAGCTTACTATTGTCATCTTCATCCACTACAAGCCGCGAATTGCTGTCGCAATTCCCGACTTGCAGTGGATGAAGAAGACCTGAAGTGGGTGACAAATTCATGCAAATTGTCATGTATTGGTAACACAGTTTCATGGAAATTTTCTTTTTAAAACCCCTAGTCATAAGAAAATTAGTTCAGTTTTCAGAGATGTAAAATGATGCTTTTATGCATCGTGAGGGTTAAAGGGTAATCTACAAAATGTACTAGTTTCTCCTTACGTTTGTCTTGGTTGAAGGACAAATGAAAACGCTGAAAGCGGCCATAGACGTGACAAGAAATAAAATCGCTCGAAAATTGGAAACGACAACGCTAGCCCAATAACAGATAATTATTGTATGAATAAATAATTAATAAATACAACTCACGTTCACATCTGGGCCCCATGTAGTCACTGTTACAGACACACATATAGCCGTCGACCTGATCCACACATTTCCCAGTCACACACGGACTGCTGTTACATTCATTGATGTCTGAAATAAAAATAAAAACACATAAAATATAGCAAAAAATAAATTTAAAAATTTAATAAAAAAGTAGTAAATGTGGTGTTCATCAAATTCCCAGACAACATCAGACATTGAGTCGATGTTTTTGTGATGTTGGTCCACTGTCTACGACGCTGGCCAAAAGAATCACGTCGTATCGCATCGCATCACATCGTATCACATCGCATAACATCGCATGGCTGATGAGCAGTGTTTGTAGCTACAGAGGAAATGCTCGAAAGGAATTATTTAGAAATAATGGGAGAAATATCAAATTAACGAACTTATTTAAATGGATTGGACAATTTCCTATTAATCACACTATTTTAATGAAATATAGTGTGCATTTGAAATAAATGTATGCGGGCTCACCTAACCTAAGTCATGTCAATTACGCATATCTTGTTGTAAATTGTCGTACAAAAAGTACCTAATGGCGGTACAATATACATTATGTTGCAAATGACATGCTTATCAATAAAAATCAATGAAGAAATAAATAATTTAACACTTTCTATGGATTTTTTCATGCATTGCCTTGTCGGAAGATTTATATGATCTTATTAATATGTCGTCACGACATATTAATAAGATCATATAAATCGTCCGAAATACGCCTTTGTGAAGTTGGCAGATGCCCTTTCCACCCCAGGAAGACGAATTATACACGCTTTTATCTCAGACTCAGATTGATTTATCTGATCAATAAAGAGATAGTGTAAAGAACTTTTTGAATAATAGTAGTACAATAAGTAAATTTACTTTGTCCACAGTCTTTTCCGGTGTAGCCGTCGGGACAGGTACAGGAGTAGTCAGGACCGGGCAGGTTGGTACAATATCCAGTAACACAGGGATTCAGAGTACATGGCTCCGCATCTAAAAAGTAGAAAGCACACTTATAACTAATCTTTTCCTTGTTTAGCTCTGAGTATTCGATTGGTCGTATACTGAATTATATATGATTTAAATAACAATATTCAGAGCAATATTTACGAACTAGAAACAAAAGTTGAAAGACAGACACAACTATTGGAATAAAATATTCATGCCAATATAAGTGATGAAAAAATGGACGTTACATTCCAGACGAAATACAATGGATTTAAAATCTTACTTACTTGTCTCACATATATCGCCTGTAAACGGACTAGGACATACGCAGGTGAATGTACCCGCGCCATCAACACAACCTCCACCGTTAATACAAGGGTTGGGGTCACACTCATTCTGCTCTGTTAAAAAATGATCACATACAGCCTTTAATTTTTTTTTATTTAGATTATTATGTAAAATTGGAATCAAACATACGCCAATCTAGCAAATTTAGTGCTCGTTTCTCCTTTTAATTTTCTTAAATAACCCTTAAAATGCTGAACTATTGTTATATAAACCAACATATCAGACAGACAGATATTTTATTGACAGAAAGAAAGTCAATGCAGACTTATTTGTCATAGAAATAGAGATATGTACATGTATATACAACATTGGTAATTTGTTAAAATCATATGACAATATACATAGTATGACATACATATCTAAAATCATGTTAACTGGCATCGCCATAAGAAACACTGGGTTTCAGAGGGTTTGATCAATTTGCAATCACCGTAAATGTCTTAATTAGCTCTTTCCGCTTCAATTCAATACACATGTTATGGGTCTACGACCATTATAAATATTTTTAAATCTTTCAGTGCGGGATTGACTTTAGAATTTGACGTCAATAAGCGTCAGATTTTGACGTTAAAGTCGGTCCCCGTACTTAAAGGGTGAGTAGCACTTTGAGGGTTATTATATAATTCACAAGATCAGATGATGACAGTAATAACTTTGGTAACTTTTGGTGCCTGAAAAGCCTAGATCAAAGGCACACACAGGCGTACGCATCAAGGTAATTCGTACACAATCATGATGACAGTGTGGGGTTAGCGTCTCACCGTTCGGGACTGCTCGGCGTTCCCCGATCACTGACGAGTGACCAGGGACCGCCAAGCCTCGTTCTGACTAGCCCACGCCACGAAGCGAGCGTGCCTTCAGCCAAGCGCGCCACCAGTTAACTCGTGCCACTGAAGCAGGCGGATGTTCCGTCGAGAGCTCAGAGGGCTTGGCGGCATGGCACCGATCGCCGCGCTCCGCTTGGAAACTGTGTGTTATATGAATGTCTAGATTTTAAGAAAGTGAGAAATACCTGAAAAATGATTTAATGAGAATTATTTAATCTCAGACACAGTTCGTTCTGAATGTGCAAGCAAAACCGTTTATACCTAATAATCAAGCTGTTACTAGGCAAGATGTATCAAATAATAACAAAAATGATAGTCGTCCTAACGCACCGCCGCCGCAAACGCCGCAAAATAACGTTGCTCAACCGATCGACACAGCCGATGCACCTGTTTGTTTTTATCACCAAACATTCAGTGACAGAGCACGCACGTGCAGAGAACCTTGCGCGTTTTCTTTAAACTAATTGGCCAGAGCAAGGCAGAGACTCTTGCATCTGGCGATATAACCGAGGCGCGACATGGGTCTGCGGAAGTTTCCTTTCCCAGCTTATCCCCCTCTAAGTTATTATACGTCGCAGGCAAACACACCAAGTGTAACTATTTAATCGACACGGGCGCAGCGGTCAGCGTGTTACCCAAGTCTTGCGCTAACAGGATTTCAGATGATGCCTGTCTGTCCCTAGTCGCAGCTAATAATACTACTAAAAACACGTTGGTCTTAAACGAGATTACGCATGGACTTTCATAGTAGCGGACGTCAAACAACCAATTATAGGAGCTGATTTTCTCATACATTACAGCTTACTGGTGGACTTAAAAAGTCATTGTCTAAGAGACATGCGAAAAGGTTCAGCTATACCAGCTACTTTATCGTCTATTAAACCGTTATCACTGAATAGAGTCAACACCGCTCAGAACGAATACACGAAATTATTAGGTCAGTTTCCGGAACTGACTCGTCCTACAACGAAGGGCGAACCAGTTAAACACGGTATAACACACAAAATAGTGACCAAAGGCCACCCAGTATTCGCGCGCCCACGACGTTTAGCACCTGATGAACTAGTCACTGCGAAACGCGAGCTCGATGACATAATAAAGTTAGGCGTTATCGAACCCAGCGACAGTGAGTGGTCGTCAGCGCTTCATATGGTGCCTAAGAAAAACGGAGACTGGAGACCGTGCGAGATTATAGAAGTTTAAATGTTCAGACAGTACCGGATCGATACCGGTTCCCCGAAAGTTTTTTTCAAAAATAGACTTGGTACGGGCATACTACCAGATACCGGTTGAATCGTCTGACGTGCATACAGCAGCGGTTACAACACCTTTCCGACGGAGGAGTTGATGGAAGATGATGGAACGTAACCCTTCAACATATTCATGTCGGCAACACGATCGATCCCCCCCCCCCCCCATAACAGTACTTACCTTCGTCACAGTTGGTGCCTGAAAAGCCCATATCACAGGCACAGGTGTAGGAGTTCAAACCATCTGTACACACACCATTCTGACAAGGGTCAGGGTCACACTCGTCTGTCAACAGAATACTTTAACTTTTAATCGCCGGTCCCGATTATGCTCGTTTTTTCGTTGTTTTCTTAGCACATTAAATACCAGCTTTTAAACATGTTGAAGATAAAACATGGCATCAATCAACAAGGTTTCAAAATCGCTGACCCTCATTTTGTTAAATCGTAATAATTTTCACCCACATGAAGTTGTGGATCGCGTCAGCGAGGCACAACTTCAAGTGGGTGAAAATTTCAATTAAATAATTTGGCGGTTAAAATGTGAAACGTCGTACACTGTTGTAAAATATTAGAACATAAGTTTTTGCTGACTGAATAAGTTATGATATGTTTATTCACAATAAGCAGTCTTAAAAATAACTGATATCGAGCGCCCTACTATTATAGAGAACAATGTTACCAGCATAATATCTTTTGGAAAACAAAGTGAATGACCCTACCAATATAAATATATGTGTAGACTTCATATCGTCTTAATTGTCATCCATTAAAAATATTGACGCAAATTTCAGCCCAAAATGACGATAAATATTTCTATTCACTAAGAAAAGACGACTCCAAAATTGAAATATTTTAGTCCAACCCCCCCCCCCCGGGGATTTTTGAAGACAATGATTTTTTGACACATTGTTATATGACTATTCAATATATGCTTGTTTGCACTCAAAATATTGGGGCATGAAAAAATACTTGGTCATTAAACATATACACCCCCCCCCCCTGAATTTTAAGCGGTAAATTTAATTTTATAAAAGTATTTTTTTTCAACTGCAGGTATTTATTCCAAAGATTAAACACTAGTTATGTTACAATTAAGAAGATGCTATGTGAAATGAAAATTAAAAAAAATAAAATAATATGGGGTACAATAATATATGTCATAACCCTTTAAATCCCAAATTCCACATATCGTTTGCTACGAAAAATCTAATATGAAAACCCTCCCCACCCCCCTTCTCCGGGGCGAGATATTTGAAGACGCTGATTTTTAGACACCTTATTTAATATCCATTCAATATCTGCTTGTTTGCACTCAAAATATTGCGTCAAGAAAAAATACTTGGTCATCAAACATATGTACCCCCTTAAATTTTAAGCAGTAGTTATAATTTACTGAAATGCATATTGTGTATATTATTTCAACTACGAGTATTTATTCTAAGAATTAAACACTAGTTATGTTACAAGAAGATGCTATGTAAAACAGAAATATTTTTTAAAAAAGAATATTTGGTTCATTAATATATGTAAGAACCCTTTGAATTCCAAATTCCACATATCGTTAGCCAAGTTTACAATAAAATCAAATATGAAAACCCTCTCCACCCCCTTTTCCGGGGCAAGATTTTTGAAGACAATAATTTTTAGACACCTTATTCAATATCCATTTAATATCTGCTTGTTTTCAAAATGTTGCAACAGGAAAAATATTGGGTCATCAACCATATGTACCCCCTTGAATTTAAAGCGGTAAATTTAATTTACTAAAAGGCATGTTGTATATATTTTTTCAACTACAGCTATTTATTGCAAGAATTAAATACTAGTTTGTTGAAAGATTTTATGTGAAAGTAAAATTGAAAAAAAAATTGGGGTTCATTATTGCATGTAATAATCCTTTAAATCCCAAATTACACGCCTCCTATGCTAGGTGTATATGAAAACCATAAAACATAAACCCTCTCCACCCCCTCTTCCGGGGCGGGATATTTTAAGACAATACGTTTTAGACACCTTGTTATTTATCTATTCTATATCTGCTTGTTTGCTCTAAAAATATTGGGGCTGGAAAAGACGGGTCATCAAAAATTAAGTACCTCCCGAATTTTAGACAGTAAATTTAAATTCCTAGTAGACATGTTTTTTAACTCCAGGTATGTGTTCCATGGAATAAACAATAGTGATGTTACAAGAAGATGTTATGTAACAAGATAATAAAAAAGCAATAAAAAATATTGGGTTCATCATAATATATAATGACCCTTTAAATCCCAAAGTACACGTCTTTCATGCTATGTGTATATGAAAACTAGAAATGAAAAACATACTCAACCCCCTCCCCATGGGCGGGATTTTTGAAGACAATAATTTCTAGACACCTTATTATATATTTATTCAGTATCTGCTAGTTTGGCTCAAGATTTTAGGACAAGAACAATTAATGGGACATTTTACACAGTAAATTTAATCTCAGAAAAGACAGGTTGTATCTATTTGTTCCACTCGAAATATTTATCCCAATGATTACAAATTAAAATCACCCTAGTTATATTAGTAGAATAGGTTACGTATATATATAAATAACTTAAATGAACAAATATGGGTTTATTATTACATGAAGTAACCCTTTAACTCCTACATTACAAGTCAGTTATATTCAACCAAGGGGTGATTAAAATAACAGTTTCATAATGTCAATGGCATTTATAAGGTATGGGCATAAAATAATTGCAGAAATCACAAAAGACTTAAACAAATTATTGTCTTTCTGATGAGTTTTTACATGTGACTCAAAAGCATGTCTCGATATATTTCACTGATTTGATTATTAGCAGGTGCAACGCTAGGTGCTGGTAAATAAGTCTAAACGTTTTTTGTCTTTTATTAATGTTCTAAATAACTTGTTACCACCGGCTAGTATACATATTGTACGTAACCTTTATAATAATTATGCAGACCCATGTTCCTAATAAGGCTTTTGTCTGAAAAAACGAGCGCCATAGTTTTATGACATTCAGAAGGTGCACGATATGTTAAGGCGATGTGTTTATTTTCAATTCCCGATATCCCTAGTATATATACATATTGATATCTAATATTCATAATATTCGACGCTTGGTAACTAGCCTAGCGGGATATGTGGGCAACCATTTATCAGCACTATGTCCTATTAAAATTAACGATTCCATATTATTTGAACTATAATTAAGAAGCCTTGGCACCAGAATGAAATAAAACAAAATGCTACCGACACATGCTTATTTTATTGGTCATTTTATGTATGTGTTATCAGGCAATCATATAGGCTAATGTACCATGCTGGTGGCCATGACAAATCTAAAGTAAGAAAATCACAATAAAAACAAATTTTGGTAAGTATAGCTGCCCAAACCAAAATAATTATACAGCAGATAGGTGTCATTTTAATTAAAAGTAACTTTAAAAGTAACGAGATCCCGGTTATAGGGTTACCCTAACATAGTAAAGAAAACAGTAGGGTCTACTGCTGTATCAAAAGATCAACATTTAAAAAAAGGGATTAGCTGAGAGGTCATGGGGCTTAGTGAGAGGTGGTGTATGGCAATAATACGGTTTTGAGTTTTGTCTTTCAATACGAATTTCTATTTCACAACGCCTTAACTACATGTGTGTACACAATAAGAAATTGAAATGTTACATTTTACATGTAATGTGGGCATTTCAGAACTCCTAAAATGTTTTCAGATGGAATGTTGACCGCGAAAATGGGAGTGTCGACATTCGATTTTTTACTCTAAGTTGATTGGTCTTTGAGATATTGCTTGAAACCTGATTTTCTATAATACTTATTATTAGCTAATTTGCATATTTTATGCTAATATGTTTTCATGATCTGGATAATATATATTTTAATATTTGTCCATGAAAACCATAGGGTAGACATTTTTCAAGATTCTAACTTGCTTAGTTTCAGAGATATTATTTGAAACTGGATTTTGCGTATTGGCTGCCTAATTTGCATATTTCATGCTAATTTATTATTCTGATCCTAATTAGATAGATTTTATTGCCCTCGTTGACCATGGAAACCGTATGATAGACACTATTTTTAGGATTCTAGCTTGATTAGTTTCTAAGATATCGCTTGAAACTGGATTTCTGGTGATGGCTGCCTAATTTGCATATTTTGGCATATTTGTCCCCAACAGCTTGAATACAAACAACCGGATTTCAATAGGTCCATATTCAGAGACTTCAAAAATAACCACCGTGAAAAGGAGGGGGGGTGACGGGTGGCCTACAGTCTATTTGAATGCATGTGATCTTCCAATAAAAAGAAAAACAAAAAATAGCACACATTTTGGAGACGTTGTGTCAGCATTGAAGTTTCCCACGTGCACACGACGTTGTGGCGACGTTAAATCAACGTCATTGCTCTTTGTCTGTAAAAGGAGTTTAGTAGTTTGTTTCCTTGGACATGAAAGGGTGTATCTGCCACTTTGTGGAGTGGCAGATACACTCTTTCACATCCAAGAGGTCCACATATACTCACTGGGATTTTCATCACAGTTTGGTCCCGTGAATCCGGTGACACAGCTACAGCTGTAGCTGTCAATATCATCAGTGCATGTACCACCATTGGCGCAAGGACTGCTGTCACATTCGTTAATCTCTACAAGATAGAAAAACAGTACAATTTTTAATTCCAATATAAGAATGTGCTGACATGATACTTGTTTGTTCTAATTCAATAAGCGACCTAATCATCAAACCTTATTACAGCTGATACATAATTATCTACGTCATTTTAAATTTCGTCTCGCTGACGCGACCCATAGCTTCAAGGTCATAAAATATCATACTTG
Source organism: Flabesymbios commensalis (assembly GCA_964017125.1). Taxonomy (NCBI): domain Eukaryota; kingdom Metazoa; phylum Annelida; class Polychaeta; order Terebellida; family Flabelligeridae; genus Flabesymbios; species Flabesymbios commensalis. The sequence goes on from OZ024915.1 coordinate 41,096,000, forward strand.
TGAGATTTAGAAGTTTTGGCTAATTAAACACATATTTTTCACCACGAAAAACATGTATTTAATGTAATTAACAATATTTCAGTATCAGTGCTACATACATTGCTGGGAGAGCGTTGGTGACAGTACTGCCGTACTAAAGCACTAACTGGTTACTTTACAGGACACAATTTCAGGTTATATTTCTAGCGGACACTTTACCTGTTTCGCATTCAGTTCCCTCGTAGCCTGGCATACATTTACACGTGTAGCTGCCAGTAGCACCAGGTTTGCACGTGCCAGCATTCTGACAGGGCTGGCTGTCACAGGCAACTTAAAATAAATGAAAAACCACCATGTGAGAATCTGTGTTAGCCGTGAACAAAATTGCATATGAAATAACAAAAAGCAGCAGGCTATTAAGAAAACTAGATAATAATCTAATCAAGCTATGATGAACAACTGCAGAATATATAATTAAATCTATTACACATTGACAGCTTTAACCCTTTAACCGCCAAATTATTCAATTTGAATTTTCACCCACTTGAAGTTGTGTCTCGCTGACGCGATCCACAACTTCAAGTGAGTGAAAATTATTCCGATTTGACAAAGTGGAGGTGAACTATTTTCGAAATATTGCTGATTGATGTCATATTTTATCTTTAACATGTTTAAAAGGTGGTAGTTAATGTGCTAATAAAAAATAAAAAACCGAATATATGCGACACCGGCGGTTAAAGGGTGAATTAGAACTGTGTACTGCTCTGTAAAGCCAAAGTGCAGTGGCTACTTACTTGTAAAGGAAACAGATACTGTTATATTTAAATGCAAACGTTCGAGGTGGTGCTCCTTTCAAATAATTAACATTTATTAAACAGGTAAGTTTGTGTCAAGTGCGCTATTCTAGAAAAAAAAATCATGTAAAATCAATGAATGGTCACGTATCATATATATTATAATTACAGTGCAATAGAAGTCCATTATATGAAATTGCCTTTGGCGTCCGAAATAGGTGTACATGTATTAGTATATCGAAATGAAACGTGGGGTGTATGGGCCTTGATGCCCAGATAAAGGTATTTTTAGATAGATTTTTAGCAACCTCAAATGATGGTCATGACACCCGTTCCCTCTCTTTCAATGTCTGGATGAGCCCATATGCTGCTCTGCAAAGCTAAAGGGTGGTATTTGCTTTTTTTCAAAGTAAAAGATACTGCCCTTTGCCTTTGCACGCCCATGTGGTGATGAAAAGTTAATTCTTACTGGCCACAGAGCATATATGTCCCTTGATTACACTGATGTAGCCATCCAGCTCGTCAAAATTCGTCAGTTTGTGGAAATATATGTCATCCGGATCCGAGGCTACCATCTACAAGAACATTACGAAAAATTAACAAACAAAAAAACAGACAGACAGACAGACAGACAGACAGACAGACAGACAGACAGACAGACAGACAGACAGACAGACAGACAGACAGACAGACAGACAGACAGACAGACAGACAGACAGACAGACAGACAGACAGACAGACAGACAGACAGACAGACAGACAGACAGACAGACAGACAGACAGACAGACAGACAGACAGACAGACAGACAGACAGACAGACAGACAGACAGACAGACAGACAGACAGACAGACAGACAGACAGACAGACAGACAGACAGACAGACAGACAGACAGACAGACAGACAGACAGACAGACAGACAGACAGACAGACAGACAGACAGACAGACAGACAGACAGACAGACAGACAGACAGACAGACAGACAGACAGACAGACAGACAGACAGACAGACAGACAGACAGACAGACAGACAGACAGACAGACAGACAGACAGACAGACAGACAGACAGACAGACAGACAGACAGACAGACAGACAGACATACAGACATACAGACAGACAGACAGACAGACAGACAGACAGACAGACAGACAGACAGACAGACAGACAGACAGACAGACAGACAGACAGACAGACAGACAGACAGACAGACAGACAGACAGACAGACAGACAGACAGACAGACAGACAGACAGACAGACAGACAGACAGACAGACAGACAGACAGACAGACAGACAGACAGACAGACAGACAGACAGACAGACAGACAGACAGACAGACAGACAGACAGACAGACAGACAGACAGACAGACAGACAGACAGACAGACAGACAGACAGACAGACAGACAGACAGACAGACAGACAGACAGACAGACAGACAGACAGACAGACAGACAGACAGACAGACAGACAGACAGACAGACAGACAGACAGACAGACAGACAGACAGACAGACAGACAGACAGACAGACAGACAGACAGACAGACAGACAGACAGACAGACAGACAGACAGACAGACAGACAGACAGACAGACAGACAGACAGACAGACAGACAGACAGACAGACAGACAGACAGACAGACAGACAGACAGACAGACAGACAGACAGACAGACAGACAGACAGACAGACAGACAGACAGACAGACAGACAGACAGACAGACAGACAGACAGACAGACAGACAGACAGACAGACAGACAGACAGACAGACAGACAGACAGACAGACAGACAGACAGACAGACAGACAGACAGACAGACAGACAGACAGACAGACAGACAGACAGACAGACAGACAGACAGACAGACAGACAGACAGACAGACAGACAGACAGACAGACAGACAGACAGACAGACAGACAGACAGACAGACAGACAGACAGACAGACAGACAGACAGACAGACAGACAGACAGACAGACAGACAGACAGACAGACAGACAGACAGACAGACAGACAGACAGACAGACAGACAGACAGACAGACAGACAGACAGACAGACAGACAGACAGACAGACAGACAGACAAACAAACAAACAAACAAACAAACAAACAAACAAACAAACAAGCTGGATGGCATGCAGTAAGTTTTTGTTGCGCCAAGATAAGTGCAATTATCAAATGCGCATGAACATGGTGTACCCACCTTCAGCTCGTCCGCGTCCACGTAATCGCCAATGCCAACAACGAATGTGTTGAAATCTAAAAGAAAGTGTCGAATTCTTAGATACGTTCACTATTTTGTATTCATCACTGATTTTGTGCCACTAGCTGTGAATATTCAAATCGATGGATATAGATATTAGACGTGTGATTGATCGAGATAACTATCTCGACCACCCGTATGTCCAAGATCCAGGTCAATTGGTTTGAGAATACCCTGCGTAACAACGATGTCACACCTTGTGGCAAAAATTAGTATAGTTTAGTTCAGCTTGAACTCCTTCAAATAAAAGAGAAACAACCCAGCAAATACGAGAGATCGACCCGATGTTGGACCAGTGTTGGGCCAGCGTCGTAGACGGTGGACCAACATTGGTCCAACAGCGGGTCGATATCTCGTGTTTGCTGGGAATAATACATAATGCTGATCATTTTGGGGTACAGGTCATTATAACAAGACATTACATGTTTAACATGTGTATATACGCAATGTAATAGTCATACCCAGGTATTATTATGTTACAAGAGTATAAATAATGATACATGTGTATATTTTTTCCAATTTTAGCATGGATTCTGAGGCCGATAAAAAAAACAGATAAAACCTCAAATAACTAGTAGACGATATACATAAACTTTGACAGATAAAATGCAAGCGATTGCTGCAAAAAAATAAAAAAGCAAGCCGACTGTTTCATTAAGACACAACTGAACTTTAACCACTAGGAAAGTATTTTGCTCACCCTTGGCATTATTGAGCTCTGCTTGTTCCAGTACCGTGCTGCCAGGTACTTTGTTGTTGGACAGACCGTCTGTCATCACCAGGGCTATTGTGGTCACTCCAGGCCTGTGACCCTAAACACAAGTCCCAATGCCGGATTAATGTCAAGTAGACCCTTTAACATTTGAAAGTCAATCACTATTATAATTATTATAACAATAACGTGAATCGATGGGTATATTTGAGCTCTGACTTGTACAATTTGTTCCCCACCAATGTCATTTGATCGCCTGGCGGAGACAGGAGACCAAATGACATTGGTGGGGAATAGATTGTACAATAAGGGCCTCAGTTTCTTTGTAGACCAGTATTATCCTTTAAAACGCTGAATTTTGTTTTGTAAACCATGGAAACCAAAGGGCTTTTTCAATTTGAAATCATCATAAATGTCTTAGTTAGCTCTTTCCGATTCATTTGAATACCTGTGTTATGGGTGTACGGCCATCGTAAATATGTTTACTCTTACAGTGCAGGACGTTAGACGTCATAATCTGACGTCTGCAGACGTCAGCTTCTGACGTCTGAAATCGATCCCGCCCTGCATTGTTTAATTAACCAGTCATTTCTCCTCACCTGGTCGTAGATCGATCTGAGGTGGAACAGCCCACCAGAGGTATTGGTATAGCCTCCCACGTAGGAGTTCATCATGTCAATCAGGATCATTGTCTCCACGGCCTCGTTCGTCTGCGTGTCCGCGTACGTGTAGACGGGGGCGGACTCGTTGGCAAACTGTGAGATGCCGATGTGACTCTGGCTGTCCGAGATGGGCCAGGAGAGAGCGAACGCGTTCACGAAGGGGACCACCACCGCCTGCCAAATGTCAGCCCCAATGCTGCCGCTGGCATCCAGAGCAAACAGGATGTCGATGGTGTCAGGACAAGCTGAAACAATGTGAAAGTAGAGTGTGTTTGAAGCGCCGACTTGTGAAATTTTAGCCCCTACCATAGGATTCAGGATTCATTTATTTTGTCAAAACAAATTACATGTACAGTAATAATATAGAAAATAAAGTTGAAAAGGAGACCCTCGTTAAGATAAGTATATATTATGTCGCTAGCCCAAAGGCCACCCGTTGTAATATTTTTTTAAATATTCTTTTGAGATTAAGCACGCTGATGATAGGGATCAAATTGTAGAAAAAACGACTCTAAATTGCCATGTTGCACGTCCAAACACAGGCTATTAATGGCTATTGTTTTCACAATATGGCTTTTAAAACACTGACATTCACCGCATGCATATCAGCTCAAAATTCACCGTGCGTAAAAGTTCATTAATGTCCTGCTACTGATCATTTACGCCCCGCTCCTGTGTGTGGATATGCGACAGTCAGTAGGCCCAACCCTTATCGCCCCCTTGGGATATGAAAGGGTGTATCTGCCACTTTACAAAGTGGCAGATACACCCTTTCATATCCAAGGAGACGTTATATTGATAATAATGATGTATTTCAGACGCACCACGGCTGTTTGATCAAAATAACCATGTTCCCAGCAAACAAAACATTTGTATAACATTTGTAGAATGTTGGATAAACATCGAAGACGTTGGGCCGACGTTGCATAAATTTTATACAAATGGTTTGAGTTTGCTGGGTTAGAGCTCAAATAGTACAATAAAAATAATATGTTAGCATTGTCAATAATTCGCGAAGATGTTAAATACATATATAAATATACAAGACAGTCAGTCAGATACTGTAAACCTCTGCAATGAAGAAAAAACGAACAAACAAAACAAACAAACAAACAAACAAACAAACAAACAAACAAACAAACAAACAAACAAACAAACAAACAAACAAACAAACGAACGAACGAACGAACGAACGAACGAACGAGCGAGCGAACGAACGAACGAACGAACGAACGAACGAACGAACGAACAAACAAACAAACAAACAAACAAACAAACAAACAAACAAACAAACAAACAAACAAACAAACAAACAAACAGACAGACAAACAAACAAACAAACAAAAAGAAACAAACAAACAAACAAACAAACAAACAAACAAACAAACAAACAAACAAACAAACAAACAAACAAACAAACAAACAAACAAACAAACAAACAAACAAACAAACAAACAAACAAACAAACAAACAAACAAACAAACAAACAAACAAACAAACAAACAAACAAACAAACAAACAAACAAACAAACAAACAAACAAACAAACAAACAAACAAACAAACAAAAAGAAAAAAACAAACAAACAAACAAACAAACAAACAAACAAACAAACAAACAAACAAACAAACAAACAAACAAACAAACAAACAAACAAACAAACAAACAAACAAACAAACAAACAAACAAACAAACAAACAAACAAACAAACAAACAAACAAACGAACGAACGAACGAACGAACGAACGAACGAACGAACGAACGAACGAACGAACGAACGAACGAACGAACAAACAAACAAACAAACAAACAAACAAACAAACAAACAAAAAAAAAAATAATAAAAAAAAAAAAAATAAAAAAAAAAAATAAACAAACAAACAAACAAACAAACAAACAAACAAACAAACAAACAAACAAACAAACAAACAAACAAAAAGAAAAAAACAAACAAACAAACAAACAAATACACAAACAAACAAACAAACAAACAAACAAACAAACAAACAAACAAACAAACAAACAAATACATAAAGACGAACAAACATATTACCTCCTTTGGCGGAGGTAATAAACCAAACATTTGCCTGCGCACACTGCCCCTAAGATCGATTTTCAGAACTTCAGATACTTCAGAGTCAGATGGAGCTATGTTATTATTATGCGTGATGTGGACTTATGTGGATGTGGACGTTAACACTGTCCGCCACGTTGCTCGCGCTGCGTACCGAAAAAACTCGGATACCATGAAATTGAAATCGAATATTTCAAGGGCCTATGAAAACCTGGCCATATTCAGCAGGCGTAAACTTGTGATCTTTTTGAACTATTATATTTAAAAATGCAGGTCTATGTGGCAGAGCCTTGCGATGTCATCAGGGTAGACTTACGTATGTCGCAGTCGATACCACCCATGTTCTGGTCGCAGGTACATTTAGACGTCGTTGCTCCTGTGGGGTAGCAGGTGCCTGTTGGACTGCTACATTGATTGTTTGAACATGGACCTAAAAAACACACACAAGTAAATATAGTCACAATAGCGTAAAGACTGGTCTTAATATCAAAATAATAATAATGTTTTGTGGTATTAAAGTATTAAAGTGTCTGAACGAAGTAACGTACTGATAAGGTGCAATTAACTAGACAAATAGGAACAGTGAAGTCTTGACAGTTGTAGAAACTAGAAAAATCAATGTACACGTTTTTTGTCTCCTTGTTCATAAATTATAAAATAATTGCCACACAACATAGCTAATAAAAATAAGCTAATAACTAGGCCAATAAAAGGAGCTAATAAAACGACAATGCATTTGAAAATACTGTATATATAATTTTAGAGGAATTATTCTGATTGGTCGAGATGGCCATTTCGACCAATCAGAAGCCTACGATATATCGTAACTTGTACGAGTATACGGTCCCAGGGCTTGTAACCCTTAAAGCGTCACATTAAATAATTTAAATTTTTAACCATTTGAAGTTGTGTCTCGACCCACAACTTCAGGTGGGTGAAAAAAACTTATAACAAAAATTATCTGTATGATATGAATCAAAATACATGTCAATCCTGCACATTTCTCCCTTTAGATTTTCTCGTCTGAACGACAGAATTTAGGACTGAAAACGGTCATTAACGCGATTAGCACCTTAGGTTCACGATGAATCATATAACTTGCCAAATTAGTACCCCCCTGTTGGTGAACTATTTCATACCTACCAGTAAATCCATCTAACACGAGGTGTTGATCCAATGTTGGGTTAATGTTGGGCCAGCGTCAAGGACGGTGGGCCAACATTAAAGCAATATTGGATCGATATACATGTCTTAGTTAGCTCTTTCCGATTCATTATTACTTGAAACACAACGACATTTTGAAGACATCGATCGGGCTTCAAATCATGCAAATCGGAACTGATATAATTATACCCAAAAAGCCCCCCCCCCCCGCCCCAACAAACTGTGTTCTTATGTTAACCCTTGTATCGATAACCACGTCAAGAACAGTTTATAACCCGTTTTATTATCCCATAAAATCACTGAAATAAATGGGTGTCATTAAACTTTAAAAATGCTTGATTTGAAATTAAACAAAAATGACTGATTTTTACACACGTTAAGGGTGATATATCACCCCTTATATAGTATGAATAAATTTGTGACAAATAAATCAAAGTTGCCACAAGATGGGGCACAAGTGTTTCCTTATATGGGGTGATTGGCTATCATGTGACCCTCTGAGAGAGTCACATGATAGCCAATCACCCTATATATGGGGTGATTGGCTATCATGTGACCCTCTGAGGGGCACATGATAGCCAATCACCCCATATAAGGACATAATTACTCATACCATATAAGGGGTGATATAACACCTTAAAGTTGTGGCTCGCGGTAGCGACACACAACTTAAGGTGTGTAAAAAATAAAAAAAATAAAGAAGTAAATAAATAAGTGAACATTTAAAAAAGATAACTTGGCGGGTAAAGGGTTGTTGCCCTGGTAACTCACTGGATATGGAGCGTTCACTTCTGGGCCTGGGCAGTCCATCAGCTCTTCTCGGGTGACTTCTGCCCACAGCTCCTGTCGCCATGCACAGCACCACCAGGGCTACGGTCAACGACTGGGATAACCACCCCTCCATCTCTACCGTCTCTGTCCAAATTATCAAAAGTAGGGTTAATGTTTTTTTGATTATCAATGCTTTCATTCATTCATTTATACGCCATAACTCTTTAGCACGGAAAAGATTAAACGTGACATCATACAACTATATAATATAATTTCTAATTAACCCTTACAGCGCCGGGACCGACTTTAGTCGTCAGAATCTGACGTCTGTAGACGTCAGATTCCGACGTCTAAAGTCGGTCCCGGCATTGTAAGGGTGAAAATATTTCTAATGGCCGTAGACCCACAACATAGGTATTTATACAATAATATTTCAGCGTTGTAAAGGTTAACTGCATTAACCCTTACAACGCTGAATTATTTTGTTTAAACCATGGAGACCAAAGGGGTTTTCTCGATGTGAAATCATCATAAAATTCTTAGTTAGCTCTTTCCGATTCATTTGAAAACCTGTTATCATGTCTACTGCCATTATAACGTGTTTAATTATTCCACTGTGGGGATCGACTATAGACGTAAGAATCTGACGACTATTCTGACGTCTAAGTTCGGTCCCCGACCTAAAGGGGTTAACTGCTTTTTGTATTGCACGCAAGTTGCTCATATTCTAAGGATCAGCCCACTTTAACTGCTCATTGCACTTTCTGTTGAAATAGTGTATAAGGAAATGAGCAGCAGGGCATGAGCAAGCTAATGTACTTGCTCTCCTCATTGCATCTGGTAGAAAACGGCTTTCTGGCGACAAGGTGACGAAGAGTTCTCTTTAGCATCATATATTGCCCAGCCGTTGAATCAATGGTGGTTTAATACTGGCTAAGGGGCACAGACCAATGAACCACGGTGTAGTGATGGGGCAGGGTCGTTGATGCTGGAACAGCATTGCGCCAGCGTTGGTACAGCGTCTCGTGTTGATGGGTACACGATGCACTGGGCGAAGCTGGTTCTTTGTTCACCAACATTGGACGACCACTGGCTCAGTGATTCTATGTTTTTAAATTGACAAAATAATTATTTTACTTCACTACATGCTATTTTACTTTACTTTTATTATAATTATGCTTTGTAATTATTATTGTATTGAATATTTTATCAATAACAAAGCAGACCCACCAAACATAATACGGTCACACAGGTCATACACCTCTAAATGAACGAACATATTGTGAGCGACAGGTTATGATATATACTATATTCAAATTTTATGCAAGTAGTTCTACACACTTATTCTTTGGTCATAAAATAAAATTAAATAGCTAGGGCGACAGTTTATTAATTCGTTTATCCACGATATTCAAACTCTTCACTAATGTTAGATGAAGTTTGCTGACTCCAATAATTTCCACCATGATACCTTTATTTTTCGTAGAAAGCCAAAAGGCAGTTACTTCTCACAGTACAAGTAATATGTTTCTTGGTTTTGCTGATCAATATTGTTATCAGCTAATATCACACAGTTACACTGTAAATACCAGAGAGATGCTTTTAGTAACAGGGCGTTAGCGAAAACAATGAAAACTGCATCGTTTAAAAAATATATTAATAAATAATCATAAAAAAGTGCTCTACATGTTTTACCTTCCGGTATTGACGTATCAAACACGTAAGTCAACTATTGTTATTGTAATTTCTCATAGACACATACCTTTGCTTTTTGACGGTGCTAATGGTTGATATGGTGCTTTTAAATAATGTTACTGAAGCAGAGCTAATAGCTGTTGGTGGCTCAGGGAGAGAATGCCTTTTTTCCTCCCTCTTTTATATATATAGCCTGATCTTTGACGTCCCTACTTTGTTCCGCCAATCATATTCAAGCCGTGTCTTTTGATCTTTTACCCCTGATCAAACATAGTGTGCTGCTCCGAAAAGCCAAACAGCGGTAACTGCTTACCAGAAAAATAACCATTTACTGCATTTTGACATTTCTCTTGCAGTGTAAAGCTTTGCAAACAAACGTTTAGCTCCAGTCGGTAAAGACGTCAGACGATTCTAACGTAATTGACCTAGTATTGGAGTGGGATGCAGACCCGACTCCAGAAAGCATGGCCCTGCAGTGGAACAGCCGGGTGTCCACCCTGGAAAATATATATATATACCACGACCCTTCCCAGCAAACAAGAGACGTCGGCCCAACGATGGTTCACTGTTTGCCAGAGTCGTAGACAGTAAACCAACGTTGGGCCGATGTCTCATGTTTGCTGGGTTGTCCGCAGAACTCTCAAAAACTATTTCATAAATCTCAGTTGCATGCAGTTCGGTTTGATTCTTTCTCCATAACGTATATTTACGGGCCTAGCAGGCCTAGGGGGTAATATTGTAAATGTTGTTAACTTAGTGTTGGGTTGGGGTTTAAAAATCATCAAAAGAGACTCAATAATTGGCTTGGTATCATCTTCAAAACTGATGAATGATATATCACAATAAATAAGAAAAGTGAAAGTAAGGCACACTCCTGTGTCCTGCACTGGATACGAGGAGTATCGTGATGTTTACCTTATGTAATATCGTCCTCTTGGAGTTATAAGGTGGTAAACTGCCACTTTACAAAGTAGTAGTTTTGCACCTTCTCACTCCAATACGACGATATTATATCTGAAGACATTACAATTTGTTATGCAAGCTGAAACGTCACGACAAGTTATACACACTCGTTGATATAACTTGTACTTGATAGGTGGAGATGTACTTATGGTATCCTCTCAACCTCATCCTAATACTTCTCCCTATCGACAGCTATAGCAGCCAGAGTGTCGTATGGGTCACATGAGACGTTCTGGTTGCTAGGGGGTCTATCTTTAACATATATTTATCTTGATAAAAACAACAAAAAACAACACCACGCGACTTCCACACTGACGTGTCTGGATCATCATCCTGCACATTAATAGTACAATCCGAATTGGCATCCGCTGGAAAATAAAATAAACCGTTCCGATTTTCTCGGAAACAGGTGTAAAATCACATCTGGTGATAGATTGCTATAAAATCTTTTGCAGAATCATCATAAAGAAAATTTTACAGGTTGTAATGCTTACAAGCGGTTCACCATTGATATAAACGTATGCTCAATATAGATATACATATTTGATGCGGAGCTTTATACTTACCACCAGAGGGCACTCGTTGTAGCGATAATGGGTTATTTAACCCTTTAACCACCGGTGCCGCATATATTCCGGTTTTCATTTTTTATTAGCACATTAAGTATCACCTTTAAAACATGTTAAAGATAAAATGTGATATCAATCAGCAATATTTGAAAACAGTTGACCTCCATTTTGTCAAATCTAAATAATTTTTACTCACTTGAAGTTGTGGATCGCGTCAGCGAGACACAACTTCTAGTGGGTGAAAATTCAGATTGAATAATTTGGCGGTTAAAGGGTTAATGAATTGGAAAATAAAATGATGTCTCTGAACATGAACAACTCCTTTCACACTGTACTTGTGATTTAAATTCCAGAACAATAAAAGCTGAATAATTTTATTTTTCTAGATTATGAACTACGTAAGGAAATTAAATTAAATACTGCGATTTTTTTATATTCTTGATCACTGATGAGCTTGCACTTGATTGTTTAGGGATTCACACAGAACGGATGAGTTGATAGATTTAATATTAGGGTTGGCTGACATATAGTGAAAAGCAACACGATCGTGTTAATGCAGATTCAGTTGATAATAATTAGAAAAAAAACAATACGCAGTGTATATATGGAAGCCAGCCAATCACTAGTTTTTTGTTGAAAATTGGATATTGATAAAGTCCGATTATTATTATAAGCAATTTTTGATAGAAGCGATGGGAAATGTCAAGAGATTCTGAAGCTAGCTCACACTCTAAAAAGTGTTATCTCTTTATGGTGATTATCTAGATCCCAATGAACAGTATCCAAGTGAAAAAAAATATGGGCCAATGTTTTCTGTATTTAACCCTATAAAAACTACACTATTACTATTAAAGCCCGCATGGTATCATTTCGAACAAAAAAAATATTATGCGAAAAAAAATCAGTTGCTATGTATCGTGCCGTATAACGTCCTGCATTATAATCATGGCAACAATATAACAATTATTGACTAAGAAGATGCTAGCTAATATAAAACAAAAATTGGATAACTGGGGTAGTTTTGTAAGGCTGCAGTAAGATATAAATGGCAATCGGTTTTTACTTGATCAGTTAACACAACCTTTGAATACCACAGTGTCTAATTAGAGTAGATGTGACTTATACCGATTATACAAAAGTGATCATACCGTAGAGCCCCACCTAAAACACCCGTCACCTAGACTTAGAATAATAGTATTTTAATTTAGAACACGCAATCTTAAACTCACCGATGAATCAGGTCGCTATGTATACCAGATATTTACTAACTGTAATGCGGAGTGTGTCGATGAATATTAACCCTTACAGCGCGGAGGTAGACTTTAGACGTCTGAATCTCACGTCTGTAGACGTCAGATTCAGACGTCTAAAGTCTACCTCCGCACTGTAAGAATACAAATATTTCTATTGGTCGTAGACCCATAATCAGATAACATAGGTATTCAAATGAATTAGAATTTATTTATGATGACTTAAAATTAAAAAAAAAACCCTTTGGTCTCCAAGGTTTTTATAAAAAAATACAGCGCTTTAAGGGTTAACCCTAATCGTGCTCGGTTAATTTATTTAACTTTTTACTTAATTACTAAGTTGTGTCCCGCTTTCTTTAACTTTTTCTATTGATATTGCTCATTATCACTACTTTCTCTCGGTGCCTCCTTCAGGAGAAATCGTTTCACATGTGTCGCGCTTCACCTGTTATTCACGCATATAATTATACATAGCCCGACATAAATTATTTCAGATAAAATAATTTTATACAACATGATACAACTCATCCAAATTAAGAACCTAGCAAAAACGAGCCCCCGAACCAATGTTGATTAAATGTTGGCCCAGAGTCGGAAACGATGAGTTGTATCATGTTGTATGAAATTACTTTTATTTGAAATAATTTATGTTGGGTTATGTCCCACGCTATCATTTTGATATCAATGTCTTTAAATCACCTCACCACCCTTTGGGTGCTAGGGTACCTTATAATCATTATCAGGCCCACTCGCATGGGCGAAGCTGTAAGGAGAGGGCTACTTTATCACACACATAAGATCAGCAGATGAAAACAAGGAAATAAAAATAACAGCTTATTTGGTGAATGTTTTCATTATTATGAAAGTAAGCATCCCTGTGTCTGGTTACTTCGTATAGGATAAAGCCCGTCGGAGCTCTACATTCTTAGCTGTGAAAAGGGTCGAGGCCGAATTATATTCATTTTAATTTGGGCATCAAATAACTGCTATTTCAGATAATACGTATTTAGTTAACATGACTATTAAATCGACGTTTTGAAAGAATTAAAAAAAATCCCTCCATCCACTCGTAAAACTATTAAATGGTTGGACTATTAAATGGCTGGTCCTGAATTTAAAGAGATGAACATTTAGACCACCACAAAGTCTACACAAATTTTCAACAGGACTGCATATTGAGAGTTATCATGTTTATTTTTTTATTAATGAAATATTATTGCAGGGATGAAAAGTAAAATACACAAATGTTAAACGCATGGAAAGTTTTGAATGTGCCATTAATGTTTAAAATCAGACACCAGTTTCAGCAACCGACTCAAGTCAAACTGTCATCTTCAATATTAACATGTGATCAAGTCTCAACCACTCAAAGCATTCAAGGCTGATTTAAGTTGCCCTGGATTTGGACTGAGCCACTTGGTAGAGTCGGATTCATGTGGGTTTAAAACGTAGACATTCAACAATTGGCAGTTATTACTGTTTTCAAGTTTTTGAGATTTGCACGGCTATACTTGTTACATTTCAGCAAAAATATGTTTGCTGGAAACAGCAGTATGTTTGTACTTAAAACTTACAACTCTGAAATATTTTCGTATGAACCATGGAGACCATTTTGAAATATTTGAAATCATCATAAATGTTCACTCGTTCCACTTCATTTTAATACATATATTATGGGTCTACGCCTATTATAATTTTATAATTCTTTCAGTTCATTTATTCATTCATTCATTCATTCATTCATTCATTCATTCATTCATCATGTTCATTTATTCATTCATCATGTTCATTCATTCATTCATTCATTCATTCATTCATTCATTCATTCATTAATTCATTCATTCATTTATTCATTCATTCATTCATTCATTCATTCATTTATTCATTCATTCATTCATTCATTCATTCATTCATTCATTCATTCATTCATTCATTCATTCATTCATTCGTTCGTTCGTTCATTCATTCATTCATTCATTCATTCATTCATTCATTCATTCATTTATTCATTCATTCATTCATTCATTCATTCATTCATTCATTCATTCATTCATTTATTCATTCATTCATTCATTCATTCATTCATTCATTCATTCATTCATTCGTTCGTTCGTTCATTCATTCATTCATTCATTCATTCATTCATTCATTCATTCATTCATTCATTCATTCATTCATTCATTCATTCATTCATTCATTTATTCATTTATTCATTCATTCATTCATTCATTCATTCATTCACTCATTCATTCACTCATTTATTCATTCATTTATTCATTCATTCATTCATTCATTCATTCATTCATTCATTCATTCATTCATTCATTCATTCATTCATTCATCCATTCATTTATTCATATATTCATTTATTCATTGATTAATTATATTCATTCATTCATTCATTCATTCATTCATTCATTCATTCATTCATTCATTCATTCATTCTTTCATTCATTCATTCATTCATTCATTCATTCATTCATTCATTCATTCATTCATTTATTCATTCATTCATTCATTCATCAATACATCAATTCATTGATTCATTAATTCAATAATTCATTAATTTATTAATTTATTCATTCACGTATTCATTGCAAACATTGTTACCATGGTTACCTGTGTATCTATATGATGTACATTTTATATGTATTTTATCTGCGTTTAATTTAAATATCAAGCTGGTTGACATTTGCAATTGTGTTATTTCTATATCTCAACCAATTGGTTTGGTAGGTTATGCCATCTTTTCTCTTCACATAAAATTATTCCAAGACACCAAAATCTTAGTTTGAAAACATACTGTAAAATTCTAGTGTACATATTCCACTGTTATTGAGTGAATTACATCATATACATGGGTTATATTGCCAATCCTTGTTAAAAAAAACTATAGTTTTATAATTAACGTTATATTTGTCTGCTAAAGGCGGTTTATCTTTGAGTGCTCAGCACACAAGAAATTGGGCCTAACTTGCGTCGCGATCTAGATATTGGGCAAATAATTGAATGCGCATGTGTTAGCTCCATAGTAAACACACTATTCCCCTTCCATGTTAGGCACGTTACGTTTGTCAACGTTTCCAGATTGTCGGGTTATTGGTTAGAGGTGCTAATCCCTGGTTTTCATCGCTCCTCATGACGTAGATATTATGTGAGTGTCAGGTTCTGGTTACACCACACCACTGGGTGTGGGCCGCTGTACCGCAGGGTGGACCCTAAGCCCCATCTGATCTCCCCACGAGATGACAGGCAGACGAACCGACCCGAAACTACTAAGAAAAACACGCAGCCTACGTTGGTTTAATGTTGGGCCGGCATCTATGACGCCGGCCTAACATTAAACCAATGAAGGGTCAACGTCTCCTCGGGTACTGCGTAAGGCATGCATAACGCAGCGTAACGGTTTCCAGGGTGGAGTTCAAAAGTCACACTTCAGTTGAGTGGGCTGCTGCGCATTTCGGCACGTTTTCGCGGGTGCGTGTTGTCACCCGGGCAAAACACTGTGCACACAGTTTACCTTTAAACACAGCATCAGCGAGTTATGCGTCGCGCGGTGCCCCTATTGAAGTCAAAAACGGCAGCGATGATTACGTTTTGCCGCGAAATTATATAACAAGACTCGTTTATTGACTATTTCTAAAAGTATACTTTTGCGCAGTAGGAAAATAGGAGCTGGCTACTGTAAATATTGGGGAATTAGGATTTAGTGTATTCTAGCATACTTTGTCCTGAAGATAAGCTATCATATTCGATCTGTCGCAGCTCATATAATAATGTTTTTTTAGTTGAGCTGCTGCGGTGTTTCAGCAAAAAAACGAACATGTATTAGATAAATAACGCCATCAACGGGAATTGGACGCGTTAACAGGCGTTGTCTATCACAAACTTATTGCAGATAATTTTTGCATCAACGTCTTCTACAAGATTTGTATTTGTTTTGGAACATATTTATTGTTGAAAGCACATTTGACTGACTGACTGACTGACTGACTCACTCACTCACTCACTCACTCACTCACTCACTCACTCACTCACTCACTCACTCACTCACTCACTCACTCACTCACTCACTCACTCACTCACTCACTCACTCACTCACTCACTGACTCACTCACTCACTCACTCACTCACTCACTCACTCACTCACTCACTCACTCACTCACTCACTCACTCACTCACTCACTCACTCACTCACTCACTCACTCACTCACTCACTCACTCACTCACTCACTCACTCACTCACTCACTCACTCACTCACTCACTCACTCACTCACTCACTCACTCACTCACTCACTCACTCACTCACTCACTCACTCACTCACTCACTCACTCACTCACTCACTCACTCACTCACTCACTCACTCACTCACTCACTCACTCACTCACTCACTCACTCACTCACTCACTCACTCACTCACTCACTCACTCACTCACTCACTCACTCACTCACTCACTCACTCACTCACTCACTCACTCACTCACTCACCCACCCACCCACCCACCCATTCACTCACTCACTCACTCACTCACTCACTCACTCACTCACTCACTCACTCACTCACTCACTCACTCACTCACTCACTCACTCACTCACTCACTCACTCACTCACTCACTCACTCACTCACTCACTCACTCACTCACTCACTCACTCACTCACTCACTCACTCACTCACTCACTCACTCACTCACTCACTCACTCACTCACTCACTCACTCACTCACTCACTCACTCACTCACTCACTCACTCACTCACTCACTCACTCACTCACTCACTCACTCACTCACTCACTCACTCACTCACTCACTCACTCACTCACTCACTCACTCACTCACTCACTCACTCACTCACTCACTCACTCACTCACTCACTCACTCACTCACTCACTCACTCACTCACTCACTCACTCACTCACTCACTCACTCACTCACTCACTCACTCACTCACTCACTCACTCACTCACTCACTCACTCACTCACTCACTCACTCACTCACTCACTCACTCACTCACTCACTCACTCACTCACTCACTCACTCACTCACTCACTCACTCACTCACTCACTCACTCACTCACTCACTCACTCACTCACTCACTCACTCAATCACTCACTCACTCACTCACTCACTCACTCACTCACTCACTCACTCACCCACCCAAGGTGATTATTTTGCCATACTGAACACTTAAATGTGATTTCATTTTAGCAATATAACCAAACAGGCCCTAAATGCACGGGAATCTGGACAAATTGCTAAAAAAGGTTTTATGATTTATTATGGTAGATATCGGTCCCAGCTAGCAATCCTGAAAAGTCCCAAGCAAAACTCCTGTTAAAATTTGTTAAATTGACGAATAGTCAGCCAGCCAGCTGTACATAATGTGATGACAAAATCGAGTGATGGCATATCTTTGTTACAAGCAAACTAACTTCAGAAAATGTGTTTAGTAATTGTCAAAGAACAATGCCTGGATGGCTTACATTGTTTTACATGTCTACTTTTTTGCAGAATAGCGAAATTCAAGATGGCCGCAATATGCATTAGCTATTATGCTAAAAATCACATATCTTCACCAATAACTATACAAAATGTTAATGTAATATATAAATTCGTATGTTTAGAGGGTCAAGGAATTTGAATATCACAAAATGAAAAACATTTGACACGTTTTTTGCAATTTTAATTGTAAAAGACGATTTCAAACCAACAGTTGTGATGTATATATTATATTAGTTATGTACATTTGTAATGTCAATTCGAGATATTTACATGGATAATATCCACAATTGTATTGTGTATAGCTGTCTTATTATCTTATTAATTCTAGCCCTTTGAATCTCAAGTTTTAACAATGAAAACCCATGTACATTGCAACGTACCTAATCATATGATTATGACCTATGTACTCAATACAAAAGAATGTCTATTTCATCACCACAGCTTTTCAATGTATGAAAAATTCACTTTGCTAAATACAAAAACGTCAGCCTATGTTTAAAACAACGTTTACATGTTTATATTTATGTTTATTTATGTTTATTATTATTTATGTTTATTTATGTTATTTTTTATTAATGTTTTTTACCTTTGTGTACTTGGTCAATCAATGTCAAGTTATGCAAATGCTCTTGTTGAGAATCTTGCTTTTCTTAATAAGGATCTAGGGGTACATAAATTCAATGTAACCTGGGTGTGATTTATAACGTTAACTATTAAATTATAGCTGTTGGCAAATGCCTGAATTTTGACTCCATTAATTATTAAACTACAGAGGTTCCGTAAAGTAGTATCTTAGAGGCTATTAGACACATGTAATATCTGTTCTTAAACTGTTAAGTACTTGGATATTGTGTTGTAGCCACTGGCATAGATTATTAAGAGAGCTCAATCCCAGAGTCAAACCCTCTCCTTAACCCCGCTATTATGAATTTGATATAATCATTCGACAAATGGTGATTATCAATAACAATCTTAAACAGTTTCTGTAATGAAAAAACGTGATCAATTCATGACATTGAATTTGAAAAATAATTAGCATAACTTCAGGCTACGATCATTTAGTGATCGCTCCCAATTGAGTTTTTTTTCTTTGACCTAAAATATACACTTAAGAGACTCATGGGATAAATACTAATACTTGACAGATAAACCAAATACTAATATTGTAGGTGATCACTCCGCCACACAAGCTACCCATTAAAAACGAGAGCATATTATTATCTAGTCTAAAAAGAAGAATTTAAACAAGACTAGGCCTACATCATATAAGCATATACTTTAAAAAAAATAAAATCACTTAAAATATAATTATTTTTTCCGAAAAATACTTAAATCGACTTTAAATCAACCATTCTTTGCATTTAAAGTTAAACTGATATATACAATGGATTCCTGGTGTCCAAAAACATAAGTAACGATACCTAACATTTGCAAAATGGAAAACAACTTGAAAAAAATGATTTTCGCAAGCGATCGTGTATTGAAAAATAGTTTTTGTCAATTTCTCGAATTTGAACAGGAGTTTTGCTTGGGACTTTACGGAAATGTTAGTTGGGAGCTATATCTACCATAATACATCATAAAACCTTATGATGTTAGCGATTTGTCCAGATTATTTTGTCAAAATGACTACACTTAAAGTATATGTCACACAAACCTGATCACCAGCATTAGGTCAACGTCTCGTGTTTTGTGCACTACATAACGTGATGGAGATCAGAAACAATACGGTTTTAATGTCGTTCCCTTTGCGTTAGAAGGTGCTAAACTGCCACTTTTCAAAGTGGCATTTAGGCACCTTCTTACTCGAAGGGGGCGTTATTACCTAGATTGTAATACCTACATGTACTATCCTAGTAAACAAATGACGTTGACCCTATGTTGGCGAGCGTCGCATAGGGAGGGCCAGCATTAAATCAGCATTGGTTTGATGTTTCGTGTTAGCTGGGATACCCTGTGCAATCATCTTCTATATACTTACAAGAAAAATACATAGAAAACATGCATCTCGAATTTGGTTTTAAATTTTGAAATTGTTAAAGGTACCTACATTTCAACATTAAAGCTAGACTACGAGTGTCACCCAATACCAATAGCTAGCAGATTCTATAGCGTGATTTCGTTTCTTAGTAAAAATAATAGAGCACTTTATTGCTACCTGTTGTAAAAAAAACTATTAGCAGTATGCATAATCAGAGCTGCATAATCAATTCGCTAAGTTAAAACAATTTTTATGTCTATTTTATACTACTCCAATATAATTATATACCTTTTACATGTGTTAATAATAAATAAAATCACTTTATTGATTTAAATGGAAAACATTATTTAACATTGCGATACATTATCAAAGCTGTGAACAGACCTGTGGGCGCGCCGAAACATATCATTTAAGCTATAGTTTACTGTAAATACTGTATTTTTGAACGCATCTCATCATACTATATTTTTTGCTTACCTGAGCTTTTGACAAGCTCCCGCCACTAAAATGACAAACACAGAAGTACCAGATCCTAGTAGTAGCTAGGTTAGGTTGAGAAATATCTATGAAGTATCGAGTGAAGTACAATGAGCAATGTTTTTTTTAAATCTCAATTAACTTCAGGAATAAATATAATGGGTTGAGAACAGTAGCCTATGCAATTTACCAATGTCTGTGCGATTGGTGAATACTGTGCAGCTATTGTTAAAATATGCTGGCGCCCTGATCCCAGTGACGTTTTAAACACACCAGAATCTAGAATAGCAAAATTGTTATATATAACTATGCCAGTTTTAAGATATACAGAATATAATTAATTTTATACTGTCCTATTTATAAAAAACTAAAAGCGACCTTACATTGTAAGAATTGTTTTATCAAGTTATCATGGGAATTTTGTTTTCAGTATATCCAATTATTGTTCCAACTGGTGTTTAAATGCGAACTGGTACTTTTAATGTTACGATAAATGAACATTTGTGTAAATATGTTGGGACGAAACCTGTGACGTTCACGACAAAAACCCCCTATTTACACAGCTGTTATTTACAATTAGAGAGAAATATTATATCATATAAAAATTTTAAAAGTTTAAACATGCTTAAAACAAGAAAATCCAGTTTAGACTGTTTTATTATGTAGAGTAGCACAAATAAAACATTTTGTTTCATTGTGGGTACCTTTAATAGTAATAATGTAAGTGGAATAATAATTTTGAAGCAGTGGTAAATTAGTGCTGTTTTAAAAAGATGCAATTTTCTGTAAAACTGCGACAGACTATACGCAGAAGGGTCACATTTATATATTATTTCCAGACACAATGTCAGTGTCTGAAGAATATAACTTGATATGCAGTAAAATCATTTTTAAAATAAAAGTGAAATATAGTGTTAGTAATAGTAATACTAATATAGCAATATAGTGATATAGTAGTAGTAAAAGTAATAGTAATCTATTAATATAAATTGTCAAAACAGACGTGGTAATAGAGCAAAACAACTTGAAGCCTTTGAGCGCAAGGACCGTCTTTATATGTCAGAATCTGACGTACGTATACGTCAGATTCTGACATATATAGACTGAAAGAATATTAACATTTTTATTATGGCCGCAGAAACATAACATAGGTATTCAAATGAAGCGGAAAGAGCTAACTAAGACATTTATGACTATTTCAAATTGGTTTATACAAACATACAGTACTGATTTCACAAAATGGGACAGATTTTTCATCAGTGGCTGGCCTGCGTTAACGCTGGCCAGCCCGTCATTAACCCGGGCGCAAGCCCGGCGAGACAGGCGCAGAATTGGTTGCGCCCAGCGCATGAAATGGGCTCGAGCCCCCACACGGTTCGGGCCAGGAAAATATACCCGCCCAAATCCTACTTGGGCTTGCACCCCAGTATACTGTGTGACGGCTAGCATGGATGCTGTAAACCATGTGTCATCTCTCCGGGCTGGCCAGGCTCGCTCTGGGCAAGACAGGGCGCTCTCAGCTTGACCACATTCAGCATCATCTGAACAGCTCTGAGTTGATCTAAACGTGCAATAATTGAGTGTCCGTACGTGTATGCATGTAGACCTGTTGCAGTCCTCATTTATTTCTGCTTAGCCATTTAGCATTTAGCCTTTAGCATTTTGACATTATCTTTAGAATCAGACAAGCAATTCAGTGTATAAATTCAGAAAATGGGTGGTTTTATGAAGCTACGGTCACTGGAATAGGCCTAACTGAAGATGAAAAAACAGGCACCTGGAAAGTCAGGCTCGCCCTGCGCACCGGTCGAGCTTGAAACTGGACCAGACGAGAAGCGCGCCTGACAGGCGTTGACTCAATTCGCTGAGGCTCTAGATTGGCTTGAGCCCCGGCGATATGAGCGCGGCTCCAGTTATATGAACTTATACAAAACGCACATTGCGGCCCGGCTAAAGGATTTTATAACTTTGGGCGCATACATGCGAGCCCCAAATGGGGTGGGGAGAGAACATAGGGCTAGCCCAGGGCTAGCCTGCGTTAGCCGGGGCTAGCCCCACTGAAAAAACTTGTCCCATTTTGCTAAATCAGTACTGTATTTCAGCGTCGCAACAGTTAACATTAGCCCGGCTTGAAGAATAGGCAATTCGTGTGTAGCGGAATAACTGTCACCAAAGAGCGCGTATCTAATCTTATTTAATCTTCTCAAGGCCATATGAATGTCCTTTCTAGCACGTCACAAGGCTGTTACAAGTCAATATTTTGATACATGAAAGGTCGTTTTATTTATCAAACACAGTGCCTATACTATTTCTATAAGCCCTACAATTATGTAGTGTGAGGAAAATTAATGTTTGTTTTACTTGTTTATACTTTTTATTTTCTCGGATTACGTCATATGTTTGTCATGACTAGATTTCTCTCTTCAGTTGAGCACTTCAGTGCTGGAGTTAGTCATTGTTGAAACAAGTTATTGAAGCAAGTTTCAAAATGTTGACATAATAAAAGCACACTCACTCTGTGATTTTTTCTCCCCTGGTGTTATTTCGGTAAAATAAATTGTCTAAATGAATTATCAGAAATCATTGATAAAAAACATAACGTTTTTTGCTGTGTAAAAAATATTTAAACAATAATATATATATATATTAATTTAAAATATCACTTATTAAAATGTCGCTATGTATCAATACACACGTATGATTAGGTGGTCCCTGCAACAGTGGTACGAATATCGTACCTTAGCAGGGTTCTCCTGACCTATTTTACTCATGTCAGATATGTTCTTGATTGACTAAAATCAAGTTTGACTGACATTAAACGATTAATTTGTATAGATGCACAGTTTATCAAATAATTAATTTGTAAATATGTCTATTTTGATCATTATGAATATTTTCGGTTGAAGCTATGAATAAAAAAGAAACAAACTATTCAGCACCACGGCTGTTAAGAGGAGATAAAATGGTGATATTGATAGCTATTATGCTTCTTATATGCAAAATATGAATGATTTACTATTACGAAGCTCTAAATTCTAATTTCTAGATTAACTAAAATCAAGTTCGACTGAAATTGATTGACTTAAATCAAGTTTGACTGAAATTGAACCATTTTTTTTAGATGTACAATTTATTAAAATTAATAATTAATTTTTAAAGATGTCTATTTGGATCATTATGAATATTTTCGTAATTTGAATTGGAAATTGCGTGTGTATTTGTTCAGCTTTAAATAGTGAATAAACAAAGAAACAAACAATTCAGCAGCACTGTTGTTAAGAGGAAATGAAATGTTGATATAGATTCTTATATAGAAATGAGTGACAATTACGAAAATCTAGACAAAAACTAATATTTTCTTGAACTTGCTTTCCTGTAATCTTCTGCTGTGAAATTTTGCAAATATTCTCAATGTATATGGGGTGAGTATTCATGAGCTATATTTACACTACCCGCGCACACGAAGTATCACGCCCCGACCGATGCACCCCCACACCATGACTGATTGGGAATGTGTTTTTTTTTCGGGTTTGACACATGCACTCTGGAGAAACCTCTCACCGTGTGTCCTCCAAACTCTACCACGCCGATCGCTGTAAGAAACATCGAATTTTACAAATGTTCTCAGTGTAGTGCATACAGCAGCGTACATTGAAACATCCGTACATTTGTTTTGTGTGATCTCTGTTATCTCATGCACATGCGCCTCTAAAATAAAACTCATCATTTTGACCTGATGGATTCTCTACACGGCTTCAAGCATGTCTCAAACCAAACAAAAATGCAGCTGGAAATTTTCAAATTCTGTGGGCTAGATGTTCAGTTCATCAAATAGCTAATTAATCATTACAACGCTGAAATATTTTTGCATAAACCACGGAGATCAAAGGGATTTTTCAATTTGAAATTATCATAGATGTCTTATTAGCTCTTTCTGATTCACTTGAATACATATGCTATGGGTCTGCGGCCATTATAAATGTTTCATTTCTTTCAGTGCGAGGACCATCTTCATAGGTCAGAATCTGACGTCTACATACTTCAGATTCAGACGTATAAAGACGGTCCCCGCACTAAAAGGGTTAATTTGCCATAATGCCTATATTCGTTAAGAGGCATTTCTTGTCATTTTAATTTCTAGCTTCAAATGAATCAACAAACATAACAAACATCGGTAGAAGAGTTGAAAATAAAAAAATACACATTTTAAAGTAAAGGTTCATTGTCTTGAATTTAAATCAGGATGCACCCGCCTTGATTTGATAGTCAGACACAAAAACATGGGAGCGTGCGTATGTTTGAGGAGCGCGCAGCGCGGGGCCCTGCGCGAAATTACGTCGATACACTGGTCACAACCTTAACTCGACGAGGCCACCATTAACGTGATCGCCTAGTCACATTGGGGAAGGAGAAACAATGACGTTTCTCTGAAAACCCCATACGGGAACAGCGGGGTTCGAAACCGGGACGCATGTATGACTGGCGAGGCAGTCAGGCGCTCTAGCCATTGCGCCACGTCCCCTTCTCTAGCGTGCGTATATGATTTTGATCCACCAATAGCAGCTCGCCTGTGCTCTACATAACATTTATACTTGTTCCGTTCTTGCAGTATAAATGATCAGATGATTATCACATTCGGTTGCTGCTCGTCCGAATCAGAATCATGTAAATATAGTGATACATGTAGATGAATCCATTTTATGTTTTAAGTGTTGATGTGATTGGTGCTATTGGTTATGTATTTGTCATGTACAAAACAGACACTATTGGCCATAGAAATAAATCACATGGCGAATAGAGATAAACCACATGGCAATAATAAGGATCTGTATGTCTCACACGTATACAATATACTTTAAAAGCTAGTAAGCATTTTGCGATAGGTATATTCTTTGGAAGTAATTATGCGTGTGTATTTTGTTGAAAAAGTCCTCATATAACTAACATTCAAGCAGATGTCGCCATGGCAACGGGTATGATAAATATAGTCTTGAAGACTTGGTCACTTGCAATGTTTTATAGCTACATGTATACACAACATGCATGAACTTTCATCCCCTTTGAACCTAAAATACTGTATATATTTTTAAATTTAAAATTATATTTGTAAGTACTCACAAACCTTGTTGTCATACATGGTAATTATTGTGAAGTTTGACCAATTGGTATGTATTCCTGGTCCATAAAAGTTGAATGTGTATTTCCAGACATTCGCTCACAGTATTTTAAAATAAGATACATTCAGGGCCCGTTGCCATGGGGACGGCCCGGGCTACCAACTACACATTCACTAGAAATAAAACCCGCAGGGTCTTATTTTTGCAATATATCAAATTCACCGTAAAATATATATGAGTAAACGACACGAAAATACTAGGGTCTTGGCCGCTAAACTATGAGCTGCAATCGGTAAATTTTGTTTGCACGCTTTTATGACGCTCAACGGTTGACGAATTTTCAAAAAATCGTCGTTTAATACATTAAATATATCACAGACGTTTTTAATATTTTGACAGTGGATTTTTTTTTTACAAACCGGAAACCCCGACGTAGATCGTGTGCCGCTGTTGCGCGTCACATTATTTTATATACAATTTTATTTCAAGTTAAAATCTAAATTATGCATATATATTCATCATGTCTTCAGATTCTGACAAATTTAAAATAGTAATTTTCAAGCACTCATTAAAATTGTATTTTTTTCTACAGTATCTGGACACAGTAATTATTTGATGTCTCTGGTACGCTATGGAACTCTTGGTGTAGACTCATTCTGCTCTGCATAATAGATTCATGCTGGGTTTTATTGTTTTACGTCGCTCTGACAGTTACTGGAATGGTGTATTTCTTTATTTTTACATCAAGCAAGTATTGATGTGAATATAAAATTAGGTGTCGGAATAACTATAGAGCGTGTCGCTTTGATAATACAAACATCATCAATAACCAGAAAGGTACATAAAGCTATGCATGTAGTATACTCACACAATCGAAATCAAGAATAGATTGTGTTTCAAATGATAGAGAGTGGTAACTCCCAGATTGTTTAATTCAGAAAATACTTAAATACGGAGTCTACTATCTGATATTGTGTCAGAACCATCTGATAACATTATTTATTCCAGAGGTGGATGGACATGTATCTATGTTCGGTGGTTTTTGTAGCACTAGCTCCGTCAATTTACGCTATCGTATTGATGGAGAAAAATAGAGATGGAAACGCAGCAACTCTACCTTATGTTCTTACTTGACAGGTAACTTGGATGTGAAAAATGGATCAGTGATAATTTCAATAATATTCTGATAGTGTTTGATACCTAAGCGGTCCATCACCTAATGACGAGACACATCACAGGAAAGTAGGTGGAATATTCGATGTATATGTAGAAGTTGTCCAAGCAAATATAGAAAACATTCTCAGTTAACACAAATCCACAAGTTTCACTGAAAGCACAACTGGGAAAAGAGGCAATGTATTCCTCCGGGGATGCCGATGTGACCATTGTTATGTCTGCGTGCAACATTACATTACGTACTAGTACTTTGTATAATATTTCTTAAAGA
Source organism: Flabesymbios commensalis (assembly GCA_964017125.1). NCBI lineage: Eukaryota > Metazoa > Annelida > Polychaeta > Terebellida > Flabelligeridae > Flabesymbios > Flabesymbios commensalis. Next base: position 41,123,422 of record OZ024915.1, read on the forward strand.
AGTAATTGGACGTCGCATTATACATTCGCTATTATTTATTAATACGATATGCGATACCACATCTAGACGATATAGAATTGGAGAAAGTATCAACCTTAGAAAATAGAAAATCAAACCTGTTAAGGTAAGAGTTGTGTAGTAAATGAGGAAGGGCACCAAGCTATAACCATAATTTCCAGTTGAACACCTGGTTTTGAGCTAGATTTTAAGTATGCCGCCATATTTAGTAAAACTGCCTTGCAGCTCCAGCTTTTTAACTCTGTACGTCTATCACCCACAGTCGACGTGTGTACCACCACGTGTCGCTGAGGAATACATTTCTAGGTCGCGAAAAACAACAAGGATGTGTGTTACAACCAAATAAGATAAATCAAGAACATGACTTGACTATCGTCTTTCTTTAATTGTTATAAAATACAACTGCCCTGAAAATAACAAAAAAACACTACAAAATTAAATGTTATATTTGCCAATATCTACTTTCCACGTCGACCATCATAGATATGTCAATTAGCCGATTTCGGAAGAAGACAGGATAAATATTGGCGACTGTAGAACATCAATTTCACGTCGTCGAATTGTTGAGTAATAATAATAACTAGAATTTCAGTCAGATAATTAAACCTCCGTCGAGCTTTAGATGATTGTAATCCGGATCCTGTGTATCACCCAAAATTTATGGATTATTAGTTCTTGGCCCGAGACACATGTTTCATGCAAACCCGCGCAATTCTGATTAGATTCGGATCATCCTTGAAATCTAATCAATTGTTCCTTGTGCTCTGGTAGTAGTTTAATGTAAGACGAAGTTGTGATGAAGTCTATTTTTTGTGTTCTTTAACAATGATCATGAACGATGACTACAATTGTCAATGTAAACTACTACTACATTTATTACAGTTTTATTGCCTTCTGATTTTCTTTAGACAATCTGAATGTTTGTTATCGTGTTTTTTTGCACATTTGGTGGCCATTATGCATTTTTGTATGATAATACATCGCTAAATACATTTTGGCCATATACAATTGTGTTCTTTAAAACAAAAGACATAAGTTTTAATACCAATAACTTGCTTATAACATGCTGGACAGACATGTATGCACTGATTACAATATTTCACAATCGGTCATGAAGGTTATTTTTTAAATTTGCTTTTTCGGTCCTCTCCTCTTTTTATTTAAACCATGCAGACCAAAGGTTGTTTCAATTTAAAATTATCATAAATGTCTTAGATAGCTCTTTCTGGTTTATGTGAATACCTATGTTCTGGGTTTACGGCTATTATAAAATTAATATGTTTACTCTTACAGAATCTAACGTCTACAGATTGTGACGTCTAAAGTAGTTCCACGCCTTGAAAGGGTTATTACCATATGCATTAAATGTCATCTGCAATATGTATTTTTTTAAATAACATTTTTATTATTAAATCTTTTTAGACTAATTTTATTGTTTACTGCGTGATTTTTTTAAATGATAATGTTTCTTGTACTTAATTTGGATTGCGTATTGTTATAAGTTATCTAAATTTGGAATAAGATTGTGAAATTATTCTACATACTGTATACATGATATAACGGAAAACTTCAATATGTTAGCTTCTTTAATGTACATATACCTTGCGTTTGCTTCTGCTTGTAACTGTTTCTATTTGTATGGTTTTCGTTAGATAGGTCTAATATTGAATTGTCTTATTTGTTCAGATGTAAGCCCCATACATACTTAAAGGACTTGTATGATTTAAACAAACAAACTATAATATGCTTCATTCTAATTTCAATCAAAATGACATCACGTTGTGGTTATTTATAGCTACCTTTTCACTTTTCAAGAAATGCATCTTTTTATTATCATATTGTTTTTTTCCAGTTGTTGAATTGTATTACATATAGGGCCTATTTTCCATATATTGCATTCATTAGATATGCGATCATGACAATGATGGGCATATATATTTCTTCGTTGATAACTTGGCAATGAATATTGCTAGTTGACATGTAGATTAAACAAGTTTGGATTAAAAGAACATTTGCATTTTTTTATTAAGTTATATTATTGACATTAAAATTTTATTTAACTGTTTATTTCCCTTAAGAACGTAATTTTATTGTCCATTGGAGTTATTTCAAATGGCGTTCATCTTGGATTTTGCGACGTAAAAATCATTTTATATATTTATTATTTAAAAGTTTTTACATAAACAGTTATAAAATTAACTAATTCTAAACAAATACAGTATCATTACAAATCACAGTTTATGAATTCTTATTCTTCCACGCACCTGACAGACCAAATCATATTTAAAATGGACGAAACAAATTATACTGGCATGGTCCTGATCGACCTTCAAAAGGTTCTCCATACCGTCCATCATGACATACTGCTCCATAAACTCAAAACTCTTGGTTGCAAACGTGCACTTCAACAATATGTATTTTACACTACATTTTATCTTAGGTGGACTAGGGCTACACCCCGAGCTAGTGAACAGTTGTTTTTATATCATGTATTAGATTAGATTAGATTAGATTAGATCAGATTAGATTAGATTAGATTAGATTAGATTAGATTAGAGTTATTCTGCAATCATTAAAAGACTGACTACACGTGTACATGTCACATGCATATATAGCACAATACAGTAAAAACTGTGACCACCATTTTGGAACAAGGATTAAAACACATTCCAACATTATAACCCATATTACTATCAGACGCCTGTGGAGCTCGAATTCGGTTCGAGCGGTGGCCCTCAGGTTGCCTGCTTGTAAAGTCGGAGATCGCGGATTCAAACCCCCACTCTGGCCTTGAAGTTTCAAAGGAACAAAATGTTTCTTCCTTGCTCTCTCGTAAAAAAATCAATATTTTGGGGAGCCTCCGTGACCGAAAAGTAGCGTGCTCGGCCTCAGACCGCCATGGATTAAATTTCAAATCCTGTGTCTGGAGGGCAGTGTCATCCATTCATCTCACCATCCTCAGGAGGTTATCCTGGCCCAGCTTAGCCTATATGTGCACACATAGGTGGCCTAAAATCATATTCATTTCATTTCGATTTATAGATTTGTGAATGTGTACTATCATGTACTATGTACATTTTATTCCCAATAACAGTGAGTTGGTCGGCTAACAAAGCAGATTAAAACGACTATATTAGCGCTAATCGGATCAAAGATTAACTGTTGTGCTGCTAGTACCATGGTTTATATATAATTTTTATACGCTTTCAGAAAAGCCTTATGCCTATGACACTGAAACTAATTAAAACAATTCTGGTACGTGCTTGGTGAACACGTTAAGCCCTCACGATGCATCAAAGCATCATTTTAAATCCCTGAAAACAGATCTAATTTTCCTACAACTAGGGGTTTTAAAATGAAAATTTCCATGAAACTGGTCTACCAATACATGGCAATTTCCTTTAATTTTACACCCACTTCACATCATCTTCATCCACTACAAGTCGAAAATTGCGACAGCAATTCGCGGCTTGTAGTGGATGAAGATGACAATGGTAACTTCAGGCCTTTTTCGGGCCCGAGTCAACCTTTATTGGGCCTGAGTCAATATTGTCTGTATCGTTTTCTAAAACGAATAATGAATAATTATAAATAATGTTATTACTGGCTCCTTTGTCTCTACTTGAGACCATGAATAAACTTCATTGTCATTGTCATTGTCATTGTCATTGGCTTGAAAAGGTTTATAAAATAATCCCCTTGTGCAAGATGCCAAGTTTTCCACAATAATTTTTTGACACATTTGTGTCATTTGAAGCAGGAAACGGCGCTAGCAATTCTAGTTTTAAATGACTGAATGTTTAATAAGGGCAAGCCATCCAGCTAGACAAGTGTTAAGACATATGTGACATTGTGCACCTATCTAACCTGTAGTCAAGGTCGCTATGTCTTAGCGAGAAGGTGGTATTGAAGGGAAAAGCAAAGCAAACGAAATATTTTCAGTTGTGAATTTTTAGATATTTGAACTAATATGTGGCACTATTCTGTCGCTAGTTAATAAATAAAACTTTGAAAAATTATCATTTCATCATTTCTAATATATTGTCAAATAAAATTATTTTCAACGAATTCTAATACACATGATAAACCACCAAAAAGTTTGATTTTATCAAAAATATGTATTGTAACATGTAGATAACTATATTATTTATCTATTTATTCAAACGAACAAAACAAAATTATGCCTTGTATATTTTTGACGTTTCCGCACAAAATAATAATGTGCATGATGACATGCATATGGGTCAAATATGTGTTTTCTACACACTGTATTAATGTTTGACTGGAATTTCAGACATCATCTCGCCTTCGAGCCATCGCCGGCATGACATCGTCTGCAATTGACATTTAGAAAGTTGGCACAATCCTCATAGAACAATCCCTTGTCAAACATTCAAGTCCCCCATCCCAAGGCTTTCACGGGTGGCGGCAGTCAGTGGAAAAAAACACCTGTTTGGCAAGGTATATACCACGATTAACACCTCCTACCTACATAGCTAACCTCTTCTACCCTGGCGTCTCCTGTAGACTAGGCTCCTGAGACGTACAGTATTAAACTGTGCTTTACCTCATTTAAAGATGATCCAGGTTCGATTATTGTGTCTGGATTGTGCCATTATGTATTAGCTGTTCATTTTCAACATTATGACATCATTTGTCCCCTCTTTGCATGGCAGACCAGCGTGCGTATAACATATGTGTCGGTGTATGACGTTGATTTTGCATTCATTTATGTACCCGATTTAAATTACTTTCATAATCATCATCCCTCACATCATGTAATTTAAAGTCGCATTCAAACCATAAACCGAGTTTACTTTAATTAAACTGGAAAAAAAAATCATCGTGGATATAAATATAATTGTACGGAAAATAAAATCCATTTGCAAATATCATGCGGTAGTGACAATAGTCTCTGAGGGTGGTAGAAGATGTTACATGAGACGCAGAAGAGAAAGGGATAGTTTATATAATGTTGTAGAGAGAGGGGGTCATTGACAACATTATATAAAGTAGAGCCTGACAGGTATGATCTCACTCTGTCAGGAAATTTCATTTTCTACTTTGTGCTGGACCTCATTTGAACCAGTGAGCTGGAAATTTAGGTGAGCGAGCACTTTATTTTGGTATTTGTCACCGATTTAAAGGTGGATCAATTCGAGTTTTAATTTTTTTTATATACAATTTGTGAACATGTAGTTTATTGTTTTCATTAAACATGGTAAAGGAAGTGCACACACAACTGATTGTAAACCCTTTTTAAATCTTATTAAATTGGATAGTAAAAAAAAGTAAAAACATATTTATAATATATTTATTATTATTATTATTATTATTATTATTATTGGTTGAATGGATAACTGGGTATTGACATGGTGAAATGGAATGTATTTGTAAAATTACGTATCATTTAGGTCATGTAAAAACGTGTGACTTAGGACATGCCATTGAAGACATGCGATGTAGGATATGTGAAATGTAGACGTGTCATTAAACCTTTTCACCACTGAAGCCCGTTTTTAAGTGCTGAATGCCATGGCATTCAGCACTTAAAAACGGGCTTCAGTGGTGAAAGGGTTAAGACGTATTAGCCATTTCATTTAGGTCGTGTCATTTAGGACGTGACACTAAACACGCATTGTTGAGGACATTGAATTTAAACCGCGTAACTTGGTGAGATTGGGGACATGTAGTATTATGTGAAATGTAGGACGTGTCATTGAGGACGCATCATTTAAGACGCCTCATTTAGGACATGTCATTGACAAATACTTGGGAATGTGGCATCTCATTTGGGAAGTGTCATAATTTGGATGTGTGCTTAAGAATTTGTGATACGTAACGTGTGACGTGTGACTTATAAACGGGCGATCAGGACGTGTGATTTAGGATGTGTGGTTTCAGAAGTAATTTTACATTTTTCATTAGCCATGGCAGAGTAGCTACATTACAATTGACAATGATGTATCTGCGGCTTCATGTGAATATAATTGCTTAATTGTATAAATAAGATATGTATTGCAGCTGTAAGGAGTGAGTTCTAATTTAGTATGATGTGTTTTCTCAGTCAACTCTTCTTAGCAATTCCTGAAAGTTTTGCCTTTCCCCATTTGCTTACTTGCTTTGGTAAATAGATGGAGCGATCGTTTTATGTACGTATATATACAGTCATCGTTTAAGAAAATCGGATCATTTACCTAAATGTGTAAAAATAAAGATGTAGTCACATGTCTGTGTAAAGAAAATATCTACATTATAATCATGGCATATTTTCCAACTGCTGCCAAACGAGTTTATAATTATTTCAGTGTGGGGAGCGACTACAGGAGTCGGAAGGGCTTAAGCATAACAAGTATATTTTGAATAGCATTCATGTAGTCGCAATATGAGTGTTGTGGTGTGTGTAATTAGTTTCCTCTATCAAGGCACGTGTAAAGAAATACCTAAGGAGTAGGAGAGTCAACCGTTTCAGCGTGGGGACCGTCTTTAAACGTCAGATTCTGACATCTGTAGGCATCAGATTCTGACATCTTAAGACGTTCTCGCACTAAAAGAATTTCAAAACGTATAATGGCCGTAGAACCATAACATAAGTATTCAAATCAAGAAGAAAGAGCTAACTAAGACATTATTGATGATGTCAAATTGAAAAAACCCTTTGGTCTCCATGATTTATACACACATATTTCAGCGCTGTAAGGGTTAAGGGCTAATCAGGTCAGTAGCCGTTTTCAGCATTTTCATCTGTCCTTCAAGCTATGCACTCACCCTTTGAAGCCTGAAATTACCATTTTCATCTCCATCAACTACAAGCCGCAATTCCCGACTTGAAGTGGATGAAAATGACTTAAAATGGGCGGCAAATGAAAAAAACAATGGATGAAAATGACTTAAAGTTGGCGGCAAATGAAAAAAAAATATTGGTATTATTAAACAGTTCCCTGAAGATTGTTGCTCTAAAACTCATTGATTTTAGGTAGTTAAGTCATTTATTTCAGAAACGCAAAATTAGCTTTAATGCATCGCGAGGGTTTAACATTTTTTCTGAGTTTACCATTGTCATCTTCATCCACTACAAGCCGCGAATTGCTCTCGCAATTCTCGACTTGTAGTGGATGAAGATGATTTGATGTGGGTGGTGAATACAAAAAAAATACTATGTATTCGTAGAACAATTTTAAAAAAATTTGCCTTCTAAAACCCTTAGCTGTGAAAAAATCAAGTATGTTTTCAATGGTGTAGAATGATGCTTTAATGCATCGTGGGGGCTTAAAGGGTTAAAGGCTTGAATGAGAATTGCACATCACATTTGCCATGTTTGCTATGTTTGCTATGTTTTGATTCGTATTGTACAATTGTAAGTATGTTTTACCCACTTCGTGTAGGTAAACATACTAAATCAAGGTTAAAACGAAGCAAACTAGAAAAAAACGGCGAATTAATTTCGTTTGACCTATCATTCTACACTGCAAAGACATCACCATTAGTAGTTATTATTCTACTAAAGCAAGAGCATAATGCAATTCATTATTTGGGTGGCTTATTCAAACTATGTGTATTCTAAACATTGATAAAGACATAAAAAGGGGGGCTTAAATTAGTCGATATCCCGTATTTTATGAGAATGACGGTAACTTATGTAGACACATCATACACTAGCTTGATTTGTGAAAGAACAAGCCCATACAATCTAGGCCCCACACTGCAGTATTAAAGGAGACATGTTCAGGCTATATGTTGTTATTATTTTGACGGCGATCATGATGTATTTTATTGTATTAAAGAAACATTCAGTATACTAATATAATATCAGATTGATAATCATGATAATGCAGCAGCATAACTACTTATGTAATACTTAGTATGTTACAGTATATTAACACTTAGTATGTGCCATGTTGCGATCAGGTGGGGACAAAAGAAAACGGAGCTAAGCATGGAACGAACACTGTTGGTGGCGACTGTGGTCCTGCTCACTTTCATATCAGTGGAGTCCGCATCCGTGGATCGTGAAAAGAGACAGAGTTAGTTCATATCTTTATTTATTTATTTATTTATTTATTTATTTATTTATTTATTTATTTATTTATTTATTTATTTATTTATTTATTTATTTATTTATTTATTTATTTATTTATTTATTTATTTATTTATTTATTTATTTATTTATTTATTTATTTATTTATTTATTTATTTATTTATTTATTTATTTATTTATTTATTTATTTATTTATTTATTTATTTATTTATTTATTTATTTATTTATTTATTTATTTATTTATTTATTTATTTATTTATTTATTTATTTATTTATTTATTTATTTATTTATTTATTTATTTATTTATTTATTTATTTATTTATTTATTTATTTATTCATTTATTTATTTATTTATTTATTTATTTATTTATCTATTTATTTATTTATTTATTCATTTATTCATTTATTCATTTATTCATTTATTCATTTATTCATTTATTCATTTATTCATTTATTCATTTATTCATTTATTCATTTATTCATTTATTCATTTATTCATTTTTATTTATTTTTTAATTTTTTTATTATTATTTTTTTATTTGTTTGTTTGTTTGTTTGTTTTTTTTGTTTGTTTGTTTGTTTGTTTGTTTGTTTGTTTGCTTGCTTGCTTGTTTGTTTGTTTGTTTGTTTGTTTGTTTGTTTGTTTGTTTGTTTGTTTGTTTGTTTGTTTGTTTGTTTGTTTGTTTGTTTGTTTGTTTGTTTGTTTGTTTGTTTGTTTGTTTGTTTGTTTGTTTGTTTGTTTGTTTGTTTGTTTGTTTGTTTGTTTGTTTGTTTGTTTGTTTGTTTGTTTGTTTGTTTGTTTGTTTGTTTGTTTGTTTGTTTGTTTGTTTGTTTGTTTATTTGTTTGTTTGTTTGTTTGTTTGTGTGTGTGTGTGTTTGTTTGTTTGTTTGTTTGTTTGTTTGTTTGTTTGTTTGTTTGTTTGTTTGTTTGTTTGTTTGTTTGTTTGTTTGTTTGTTTGTTTGTTTGTTTGTTTGTTTGTTTGTTTGTTTGTTTGTTTGTTTGTTTGTTTGTTTGTTTGTTTGTTTGTTTGTTTGTTTGTTTGTTTGTTTGTTTGTTTGTTTGTTTGTTTGTTTGTTTGTTTGTTTGTTTGTTTGTTTGTTTGTTTGTTTGTTTGTTTGTTTGTTTGTTTGTTTGTTTGTTTGTTTGTTTGTTTGTTTGTTTGTTTGTTTGTTTGTTTGTTTGTTCGTTTGTTTGTTTGTTTGTTTTATTTGAACCAAAACATTATTGCAATCAAGCAAATTTAATGGTAATCACTTATTCAAACTTAAAAGGATATAAAAGCTTAAAAACGGCTCTAAACTTGATTAATTTTTTAACAGTTTAACGACAAGGTTTAAAAGAAAAACACTTTATTTGACCGATCTAATGGCATTGTCTTTCCATTGATTCAGCTGATGCATGTGGTGGCTGCCCTGCAGATGAGACTTGCTACGATGCGGCAGGTGTCAACGAGTGTGGATGCAAACCCGGATTCAATGGAGCCAATTGTGAATGGGGTGAGTGTGTATGAATAAAAACAACAGACATGAGACATTGACCCCATGTTGGCTTAATGTTTGGCCAGCGTTCGCAGACGCTGGACCAACATTAAACCAGCATAAGATTTATATATCTTGCTTGATGGAAAAGTTCCAGTGGCAGTGACAGGTGCTACAAAATGCTTAAAGGTCACTATGGGTCGTGCCGGTGCGGAGGTTATTGTACTGGTTTAGCTCATCATCCTGCGTCCTATCTCGGTACGACTAAAGTGACCATCCCCCGTGTCCTATCTGTGGTCTGGTGACCCATATTTTAATAGTGCTTAGCGTCACTTTCAGCTATGATTTCTCATTTGAGAGACTCTATAGTAAATCGGTGTAAATTGTAATTGTAAGTATTTATACAAGTCATTTCAGGTCTGGTTTTCTAGGGACATGGGATGACTTGACATGGAGGGTCATTTACACTGAAAACATGTACTAGGCCTACCCTGACCAAAGTTATGGCCATGTCCTGAGGCAGGGTAATCCCTACTGATAATATGATCTTCGTTAGCACCGTTTCTAAGCAGAGGTTCCTAGTCCAGTAGCCAGCCTATTCAAACCCTATATTAACCTTGTTGTTGATACTATACGTTTTTTACGGTTATGTATTGGTGAGGTACGGTACTCTAGATGTCAGATACGTCGGTTGCCAGTGTAGTAACTCTGGGGGTGGAATTGGTTATTTGCATAAATTCAAAATGATGACCAACACTGAAACTGGGGCAAATCGGAAAATATAAATAACTTTTGATACAAATACACTAGAAAGATAATATTGAGTTCTATGGATAGGTATTTACACATCATGTCATAAATGGCCGAAATATACTTTATCACATCCGTGATTAGTATAAATTCAAAATGGTCACCACCGGTGTATTGCGCTGCATACCAGCAAGGAAGGAGGCCTATACATGAAAATATCTACTGATCTAATTATTTTTATATGCTTGTAGATTGCAGCAGAATAGATATCATTTTAACGTTGGACGAGTCTGGCAGTATTGGAGATGCAAACTGGAAGAATGTGGTAGACTTCGGCCTGGCTCTGATGGACAGGCTGGAGTTATCTGATACCGCCTCTCATATAACTGTGGTCAGATATAGCACAGTGGCACAGGTCAGTAGTCATGGTAGGAAGATCAATACAAATAATTCAATAATAAACCCTTACAACGCTGAAATTAACCAAAAGATCAAAGGGTTTGTGCAATTTGAAATCATCATAAATTTATCAGTTAGCTCAATTTGCTACATTTGAAAAACTATGCTATGGGGCTACGGCCTTTATAATTTTTTAATTCTTCCAGTTTGGGGATCGACTTTAGACGTCAGAATCTGACGTCTATTGTCGGTCTCCTCGCTGACAGGGTTAACCTATAAATCACTGAGTAGTATAATTATTTTTCTTACCTATTTGAAGTTGTCTATAGCTAGCGCGACCCACAACCTTGAATAGGTTAGAATTACTTAATATATTATTGTAATCAAGTTTAAATCAAGCCACAGAATGATGCTTATTTCCCCTTCAATTGTCTTATTAGGCGGACAACTAAACAGTTTTAAAGTGATTCAATTATTTCATTCACATATTTCTGTATGGTCACAGGTGTTTTCGGAGTGGGACGAAAGCTACGACAAGGCAACACTTATGACCAAGATGGAGGCCAAGCGTGACGTCTTTGACGGTAAGTACCAATTTACTGAATTTTTATAAAACAACATAGACTATTCAGTATAATAGTACAAAAATGTATAATCAAACTCTGAATACTTTTTCACACAGGTGGCTACACGAACACAACCGGTGGCATATACCTTACTCACGCACAGCTGAAAAATGGCGATTGGTCCGCAGCAGCTAACAGGGACTCCACCCATAGACCAACTGTGGCCGATATGGTTCTCTTCTTCACTGATGGCAATTCCAACAAGTATATGGATATCACTAATGTACCTACCGAGGGAGTAGATATCGTCGCATTAGGTAAAGCTCATTTATTATGTCAACCCTTTAACCGCCGGTGCCGCATATCTTCGGGTTCTCATTTTTTATTAGCACATCAAGTACCCCCATTTAAACTTGATAAAGATAAAATGTGACATCAATCAGAAATATTTGAAAACAGTTGACCTCCATTTTGCAAATCTAAATAATTTTCACTCACGTGAAGTTGTTGATCGCGTCAGCGAGACACAACTTCAAGTGGGTGAAAATTCAGATTGCATAATTTGGCGGTTAAAGGGTTTACCTGACAACACTGAAATATTTTTGCATAAACCATTGAGAACAAAGGTTTTTTTCAAATTGAAATCATAATAGATATTTAATGTTAGCTCTTTCCGCTTTATTTGACTACATATGTTATGGATCAGCATTCAAGGCCGTTATAAACATTTACTTATTTCAGTGCGGGGGTCCACTATAGATTCAATTCGGTTATTCATGTTTTTGTCAACAGGGGCGCTGTCGTACGTGCTGGTGGTTGACGAGAGTGGTAATTTTAACGAGACGGAAGCGCTTAACATAGTTGCTCAAGATTCTACACACATGGAAAAAGTAGGAACTTTTGCCGAGATGATGGATTTGATACCTACCTTCCTGGACAAGATCTGTCAAACCTCAGGTTGGTTAAGTTTAACCCTTTCAGGCCTGAATTTACCATTGTCATCTTCATCCACTACAAGTGGATGAAGATGACCTGAAGTGGTTTAAAAACTGGAAAAAATGTATTAGTAAACCAGTTTCATGGGAATTTCCATTCTAAAACCATTGGTTTTAGAAAAAGCAAGTCTGTTTTCAGGGATGCAGAATGATGCTTTAATGCATCGTGAGGGCTTAAAGGGTTAAAACGTTTCTTATTATCACAAATCTTTTGGGTTTATCACCTTATCACCTTATCTACATCTCGTCACCTCCCTTACATTTTGGTGGTTTGAAACCGACCACACCCATGATATGTCACCCCGCACAAATCATGTCACCTCACAACTTATGTCACTATGTCACCTCATACACATCATGTTACCACACAACTTATGTCACTACGTCACCCCACACACATTATGTTACCTCACAACTTATGTCACCACGCCCACACTATGTCACCCCACACACACACTGTTGTCTCATACATATCATGTCACCCCACATAAATTATGTCACCTCACAACTTATGTCACCACGCCCACACTATTTCACCCCACACACACACTGTTGTCTTATACATATCATGTCACCCCACATAAATTATGTCACCTCACAACTTATGTCACCACGCACACATTATGTCACCCCACACACATTATGTCACCTCACACCTCATACATATCATGTTACCGCACATATATATTATGTTTCCCCACAACTTTTGCCACCACGCCCATACCATGTCACCCCACACACACTATGTTACCTCACAACTTATGGCACCACGCCCATACTATGTCACCCTACACACTTCATGTCACCTCACAACTTATGTCACCACGCCCACACTATGTCATCCCACATGCATCATGTCACCTCACAACTTATGTCACTATGTCACCCCACACAGATTATGTTACCTCACAACTTATGTCACCACGCCCATACTATGTCACCCCACACAATTCATGTTACCTCACAACTTATGTCACTATGTCACCCCACACACATTATGTTACCTCACAACTTATGCCACCACGCCCACACTATGTCACTCCACACACATCATGTTGCCCTGACAACACCGACACTATGTCATCCACACATAATTATCATGTTACTCTAAGACGTTTGTAACCACGCTCATAATATGTCACCCCATACATACCATGCTGCCTCACGACTTATGTCACCACGCCCACACTATGTCACCCTCGTACATTTTGCTACCTCACAACTTTTGTCCCCACTCCAACACTATGTCACCCCACACACATCTTGTTACCTCACAACTCAACTCTTCCTTTACCAATTTCGCATTTATGCGAAAACTACCTTCCTTTACCAAATTCGTATTTTGCGAAATCTACATGACATTGTCTACATACAATAATTGCAATAGATATATTTTATTACATGCATGGTTGAAAATCGCCAACCAGAATGCTAAGTGACATAGAGGCAATGTTCTCTTACATTATTAAATTGTGCGATGTACGCATGTATGCGCATAGCTAGAGCCTGTATTGTGCCCAGGGGCCGTATTCTCTTGACCATTTACGGAGTTCCGCATCGTAGATTTTTGGAATTTCCTCAAATATTTCCGCATCTTTGTTTTTTTTACCGTAAGTGCTATTCTCGCTAATTTTACGATGCGTAACTCACCTAAGTTTTATGTAAAAGTTACGGAAAGAATTTGGGTACCCTAAATTCTAGAAAAAAATGGCGTGTTTTGCATAAAAGTAAGGATGCGGAGCTCCGCAACTACAGTTTTCTGCAAATAGTTTGAGAATAGTGATTTACGGAATTCCGCAGGTACGGAGCTCCGCATTTTAAAGTTGCGGAAAAATCCTAAAGTTAGATGATCTTCACGAGAATACGGCCCCATGTGCTACATTGGGGGTCCTCCTTAAAAATGAAGTCGGTTTCTGGGGGTAGTTTTTTCAGGGGGAAGTCGGTAAAGGAAGAGTTAATTCAACACGCCCACACCATATCACCCCCACACATATCATGTTACCGCACACACATCATGTTGCCACACTACTTTTGCCACCACGCCCATACTATGGCACCCCACACACATGATGTTACCTCGCAAACGTATGTCACCACGCCCACACTATGTCACACCACACTATTATGCTACCTCACAACTTATGGCACGACGCCCACACTATGTCACCCTACACACACAATGTTGCCCCACACATATCATGTTACCACACACACATCGTGCTGCTCCACAACTTTTGCCACCACGCCCATACTATGTCACTCCACACCCATTATTTTACCCCACAACTTATGGCACCACGCCCACACTATGTCATCCCACACACATCATGTTACCTCACACATAATATGGCACCTGAGATGTCGTTCACATCACGCCACCTCACACCACATAATAATAATATGTTGTTTCGTGTGTTCAGAGCCGTGCTACAGCTCGCCTTGTAAGAACGGGGGCACATGTGACAAGACCACCTCCAGTCCAGGTGTATATGGCTTTACATGTACCTGTGCAGCTGGCTACACCGGCAACAAATGCCAAACTAGTAAGTAAACTGAAGCCTAGACTGGGTCCGTATTCTCGTACAAGTTACGATATATCGTAGGCTTTTGATTGGTCGAGATGACCATCTCGACCAATCAGAAGCCTACGATGTATCGTAACTTGTACGAGAATACGGCCCCTGAATATTAGTCTGTCAGCTAAGTGGAACGACGGAGCTAGCTCACACTGAAAAATTCGCACTTAATATCGCAATACATCTCCAAATAAATCTATCAGAAATGTCATTTATCAGTCTCTATGTTATAATTATGCTGTATTAATAATCTCTTACCCTTGTTACATATTTTTGTTGACAAATTCAAACCATGTTTAAGACACCTGGCTGTATGATGTTTTTTTCTGTTGAGTAATTATACTGTTGACAGTTAAAGGGACCACATATTGCTTCCTCTGTATATTCACACAACTGGGCGCAGAGTAGGGTCGAAAGTAGCCTGGCTAAAGCCCGGGACGTCAAGGTGATATTACCTGTGGAGATTAGGCTCATGAGTCCAGTTGTGTGGTGAATATTACAGTGTGTACCGTGTGTAAACTTTAAAGCGCTGATATATTTTTTATATAAACCATGGAGACCAAATGATTTTTTGAAAAATGTCATGCCTCTTGGCTGATTCACTCCCACGCCCAGTTCCTCTTGCTCACTCACAAACCTGCCCCTACCCCCCCCCCCCCCCCCGCAGGCGTGCACAGATAAATCAGTGAACCTGGCTGAACACACAGCTATATTAATAATTATATTACGCTGCATGTCACTAATTCCTAGTGATGTACCGTGTGTCTACATGTCTAAATAAACACACACAGACACAATGCTGTATTGCCTTGTCTTTTGGCTTTGTACGGTTGTAAAACATATTTATATACAATGCTGTACTGATGTTAAGCCACCACCTGTGACTCCGATCCAGCATCAGGCCAGCATTGGATCGATGTATCTTGCTAGCTGGGTAACTATGGTAACTGAAGCTATTTTCTACAATTCACAGACATCGACGAATGCGCGAGTGACCCGTGCCAGAACGGAGGCACCTGTAATGACGGAGTCAATTCCTACACTTGCACCTGCGCGGCTGGCTGGACAGGAGTGCACTGCGACACGGGTAAGTTGTGAAAAAATATTGTCATTTTTTTCAAATTTTCTTTTCTAATTTTATCGCATTTATTTATTATAATTATGTCGTCACCTTCGGAGACACAAGGATGTATCTGCCACACGAAGTGGCAGATACATCCTTCTGTCTCCAAGGTAACGACTGATTAACTGACCTCTTCATCTAACAGGGTGATCCACACTCTCATGGGCGGGAGTAGAATACCATACTGTTGTGTAAAGTCAAAAAAAAGTATCTACTAACTTTTCAAGAAGGCAGATACTGCCTCTTGGCTTTGCATTATAGTATCCTCAGTCCAAGTAGAGCAACTGACTATTATCTATAATTTTAATTCATGGTTTCCCATAATTATCCATTAATATTAAAATGTTTTTTTTTTCCTGGTTCTATTTTTCGACATAATGCCTAGAATTGCGCTGCTATTTCTTCTTTTTTAAAGCTATTTCTAAAAACAGGACTTTCCCAAGTGTATGCCGATACATAATTGCCTTTTTTATAGAATAATTTAATGTACCAAGAGGGCATCACCAGCATTCTCAATCTGTGATATATCGAGATACGGAAATGATCAAAATGTTGTATGTCCATAACATAGTTCAACCACAAATTCTAATTTGACAGCCAGACTATGTTGTCGTTTGAACAACAGTTATCACACTCGTGTTGTGTGTTGTATGTGCCACTCGTGTGCCACTCAAATGAGTGGCACACGAGTGGCACATACAACGCTCTGTGATGAGGTAGACGATATATCGTTTATTTTGAACCATAACATGTTGAGAAACAAGTATTTTTGCTTATAATTTTGCATTAACTAACTATACTTGTGATATACAATTATATTGTAATAAACGAGCATAATTATATAATATTGTGATAGCGATGCTGGCCCAACATCAACCCAGCATTGGCTTAACGCTTGGTGTGTATTTTCAGTGATTAATGAGTGCGACAGCGGTCCCTGTCTCAACGGAGGCACGTGTGCGGATAAGTTCCTGGCTTACGACTGTACGTGTGCTACCGGCTACAGTGGAGCCAACTGTGATCAAGGTAGATTTACGATTTTATATTTGCTCTTTCGTGCAAAGCCAAAGTTAGCATCTGCTTACTTTACCAGTAGGCAGATGCTAAATAAACACACACAGACACAATGCTGTAATGCCTTGTCTTTTGGCTTTGTACGGTTGTAAAACATATTTATATACAATGCTGTACTGATGTTAAGCCACCACCTGTGACGCCGATCCAGCATCAGGCCAGCATTGGATCGATGTATCTTGCTCGCTGGGTAACTATGGTAACTGAAGCTATTTTCTACCATTCACAGACATCGACGAATGCGAGAGTGACCCGTGCCAGAACGGAGGCACCTGTAATGACGGAGTCAATTCCTACACTTGCACCTGCGCGGCTGGCTGGACCGGAGTGCACTGCGACACGGGTAAGTTGTGCAAAAATATTGTCATTTTTTTTCAAATTTTCCTTTGTCATCTTATCGCATTTATTTATTATAATTATGTCGTCACCTTCGGAGACACAAGGATGTATCTGCCACACGAAGTGGCAGATACATCCTTCTGTCTCCAAGGTAACGACTGATTAACTGATCTCTTCATCTAACAGGGTGATCCACACTCTCATGGGCGGGAGTAGAATACCATACTGTCGTGTAAAGTCAAAAAAAAGTATCTACTAGCTTTTCAAGAGGGCAGATACTGCCTCTTGGCTTTGCATTATAGTATCCTTAGTCCAAGTAGAGCAACTGACTATTATCTATAATTTTAATTCATGGTCTCCCATAATTATCCATTTATATTAAAATGTTTTTTTTTCCTGGTTCTATTTCTCGACATAATGCCTAGAATTGCGCTGCTATTGCTTCTTTTTTAAAGCTATTTCTAAAAACATGACTTTCCCAAGTGTATGCCGATACATAATTGCCTTTTTTATAGAATAATTTAATGTACCAAGAGAGCATCACCAACATTCTCAATCTGTGATATATTGAGATACGGAAATGATCAAACTGTTGTATGTCCATAACATAGTTCAACTACAAATTCTAATTTGACAGCCAGACTATGTTGTCGTTTGAACAACAGTTATCACACTCGTGTTGTGTGTTGTATGTGCCACTCGTGTGCCACTCAAATGAGTGGCACACGAGTGGCAAATAAAACGCTCTGTTATGAGGTAGACGATATATCGTTTATTTTGAACCATAACATGTTGAGAAACAAGTATTTTTGCTTATAATTTTGCAATAACTAACTATACTTGTGATATACAATTATATTATGTAATAAACGAGCATAATTATATAGTATAGTGATAGCGGTGCCGGCCCAACATCAACCCAGCATTGGCTTAGAGCTTGATGTGTATTTTCAGAGATTAATGAGTGCGACAGCGGTCCCTGTCTCAACGGAGGCACGTGTGCGGATAAGTTCCTGGCTTACGACTGTACGTGTGCTGCCGGCTACAGTGGAGCCAACTGTGATCAAGGTAGATTTACGATTTTAGATTTGCTCTTTCGTGCCAAGCCAAAGTCAGCATCTGCTTACTTTACCAGTAGGCAGATGCTATTTATATATATTTATATATATTCATATATATAATATATATATATCTGTTTTGTGCTCTTAGATATCAATGAATGTGACAGTGGACCATGTATGAACAGTGGCACTTGTGTGGATCTGGTGAATGGGTACACGTGTACATGTGCTGCGGGCTTCACGGGCACATTCTGTGACGTAGGTGAGTGGATGGGCTAAACAAAACACAGTGTTGGTTTAAAGGTGGTCTATCACCCCTTATATGGTATGAATAATTATGTCCTTATATGGGGTGATTGGCTATCATGTGACCCTCTCAGAGGGTCACATGATAGCCAATCACCCCATATTTGGGGTGATTGGCAATCATGTGACTCTCTCAGAGGGTCACATGATAGCCAATCACCCCATATAAGGAAACACTTGTGCCCCATCTTGTGGCAACTTTGATTTATTTGTCACAAATTTATTCATACTATATAAGGGGTGATAGATCACCTTTAAAGTTGGACCATATAACAGTTTACTATAGACATGTATGATCGCTGATATAACCATGATGACATATGATAAATTTGTGTGTTTATAGTCATATATATGTTTTGCATTCACCCATATAACGAGGCTTATTTTGTATGTTTCTAGACATAAGATGTGTTTCACACTCCTCCGTATATAACATGGAATTTATTTGTATGTTTCTAGATGAATATATGTTTTACATAAACCCATAAAACATAGAATTTGAGTCGTTTTTTTGCTTCTAGGCATAGATGCGTTTCACATTTATCATGTTTTATACCATAAAATCATTCTGATGTGTTTGCAGACATAAATGAGTGTGACAGCAGTCCATGTAACTTGGGAACCTGCACGGATAACGTTAACGGATACACCTGCACCTGTCCAGCAGGCTACACAGGGGTCAACTGTGAAATAGGTCAGTCAATGTCAATATAGAATCAATGTTTGCTGAGTACACTCTGAACAATATAGGTTCTTTCAAAAGAACCTTTCAGTACTATTACCATGCAACCCCAGGAGAACCCTGCAAGGGTTCTCCTGGGGTTGCATGGTAATAGTACTGAAAGGTTCTTTTTGAAGAACCTATATTGTTTAGAGTGTACATGTCCAGAGAGCAGGATATGTTCCAATTCTCGCCCATCGCTCGAATTATCAATTTCGATGATAGTAGCGCTATAATAATAATAATTTTCGCGATATTGTTGAATTCGCGTATTTGTCCTGCTCGCGAAATTCGCGAAAATTAAAACCTCGCTAATGTTATCAGATCTACAGTATCTGCTAAAATGCGAGATGGTAATATGAGAAGTCCTGAGATATACTTTGCAATAAATATCTCACTCTAAAATACTTTGCAAAATTGCTAGCCCTTTCTAAGAGCAGTACTAGGAACGTATCTACAAACAGTTTTTGTGAGATTCATTGTAACACAAAGACCACCTCAGGAAAGTCGTCTACACATCATAATCTTAATTGTTTATTACATTTCGCATGTTGCTTAACATAGTACTGTGTTTATTGTATTTACATTCAACCGATTTTCAAATTAAGTTTATATATAATTTACATTTACATTTGATTGACCTATTTACTGTTTTGTATGACAGACATCGATGAATGCGCTAGTGGACCCTGTCAGAACTCTGGTACCTGTATTGATCAAGTGAACGGGTACAGATGTGACTGTACAGTACAATACACCGGTACACACTGTGAAACCTGTAAGTGTACAATTTAATTACCTGGAATTTTCTTCACAAAATTATGATAAAGTAAATTGGGACAACAACATGATTTAAAAGGGCGTTCAGCTGTTTTAGCAGCCCGACAGTGGCTTCTAACAGCCCTCCATATTATTCAACAGCAGCTGCTGTTGACTATGAAGGGCTGTTGGACATTGATGAAGGGCTAATGCTATTATCTTCCCACTCTGGCGAGGGCTAATAGTTTTATCGCCCGGGAGACCGAGGTGGGGGGGGGGGGGGGGTCTACACGAATCAATAATAATAAGATCAACGCTTCAATACATGGCCCCTATCTGAGATGACATGTGTGTACAGATAAGATGTAGGGTTTCTATGTAGTTTTAACGTACAAGTAACGTCTTAATAATGGACGAAACGCACTCTGATAATTATGGTGATAATAAAACAATCACATGATTTAACAGGGCATGGAGCTGTTTTAGCAGCCCTCATCAATGTATAACAGCCCGCTATAGTCAACAGCAGCCCGTGGGCTATCTGTAGGGCTAGCCCTCCTCCCCATATAACACCTACAGCTTTCTAGTAGCTTGTGCTAATCAGGCTTAGGCGCCATTAACCGCCAGCCACCTGCAATGGTATATAATCGATATTGAGGTTAAAGGTGATCTATCACCCCTTATATAGTATGAATAATTTTGTGACAAATAAATCAAAGTTGCCACAAGATGGGGCACAACTGTTTCCCTATATGGGGTGATTGACTATCATGTGACCCTCTGAGAGGGTTACATGATAGCCAATCACCCTATATAAGGACATAATAATTCATACCATATAAGGGGTGATAGATCACCTTTAAGCTCTATAAGTCTATAACGGTATCTAAAATAAGATACCTGTATAGGTAAGAGGAGGAGCTGATAAATTATGTGATATAATTGTACCAGTAAAATCCCTCTAACCTACTAGGAAACAACCTCTGAGGTGGTGATAATTGTTGCTCAACATCAGTTTTCGACATGGACGGTAATTGCAGTGACGCAGTAGTACGCTAGAACAGTTCAATCTCTAGATGAAAAATAAATAATGTACAATATTTAGTGTGATTGAGGAGTTCAAGGCATGCCTAGGGAATTTATCTCCAGACATCGGAGACGTGGGTTTCCGTGCATATTTTTCTGATATTGAAGTAAACTTGAATTACAGAACTTCGTAAGTATTATATTACGTACGGTGTCTTTTCAGTTGTTGATTTCTGTGCTAGTGATCCTTGTCCGACCGGAACCTGTTACAACTACAATGGAGGTTACGGATGCGATTGTCCAACAGGCTACACTGGAAAAAATTGTGACGGTAAGCTCAAACGTTATAGAAACAATATGAATGTTATTACTGATTTGTTTTATTTTGGGCATCGATGTATACATTTAATTCTTATTCTCAAATCTCATTCTTATTCTCCTTCAACTGGTCAATGAGCAACGCCAAATTTAAAAGACTCACACAATTCTTGTCAATGGACATTTCGAAAACTGAAGAGCATATTGTGGAGCCAAAATAAAAATGATGATGTTGGCCTGCTTGTGTCGCGTTAATCCTTAACCCCTTAAATTAAACAATGCAAATTTTTACCCACTTGAAGTTCTGTCTCGCCACAGCGATTCACAACTTCAGGTGGTTAAAATTGTTTAACTGGAGACCAAACATTGATGTTTTGAACACACATTACGTCCCCAATAGCTGTGATTTCAATATGGATAAATAAAACGGATTTAACCGTCACATTATCCCATTGAAATTTTCACCCACGTGAAGTTGCGTGTCGCTGACGCGATCCACAACTTCAAGTGGGTGAAAATGATTCAGATTTGACAAAATAGAAGGTAACTATTTTGAAGACTTGCCGATTGATGTCACGTTTCTCTTTAACATTTTTGAAAGCTGGTATTTAATTTGATGATGAAAAAATAAAAAAAGTGAAAACAAAATGTATATGGTGTGTGTTGGCAGTTCCTGGCGACCTGTGCCCTCCGCTGGACGTGGCTTTCATTCTGGACGACAGCGCCAGTATTTCAGACTCCCAATGGGCGGACCAGCTGCAGTTTGTGGAGGACGTGATCGCCCATCTGGACATGGCTAACGACGGCTACCGGGTCGGGGTGGTGGCTTTCGGCAAATACCCGCGTCTGGTCTTCCCCCTTGAGAAGCACACCACCACCTCTTCGGCCATCGCCGACGTGAGGGCCATGGTGCACCAGCCTCACGCCACCGGCACGTCCGCCGCCATGGCGTTCACCGCGCAGGAGGTGTTCACGCAGTTTGGAGACAGACCCTACAGAAGCAACGTGGCCATCCTCATGACTGACGGCCCGGTGGGCGATAAAGGCGCCTACCCTTATGTTAACATGACGACCAGCGCAAAACTGCTCAGAGATGAGGCCAGGGTAAGCAGTTGAGAATTTGCGGCCTAGTAAATATTTGTACAATGCTTATCATGATTATTGTAACATAAAATTATTGATAGTTTTATAATCGTCTATAATACCTACTTAATTCCCGCTTATTACACCGTCAATACAGTGCACACTCGCTGTTACAAAACATTTATATAGCGTTATTTTGTACACCATCGGCCAAACGTCTTAATAATAATAATAATAATAATAATTGGTGTTTATTCAACTAAAAAAACATGGCAGCCAAAAGGCTGAAAAATTGTCATTTTACATAAAAAATTAAATACAAGATATACATGATGCGATATTAAAATTGAATGAGTTAAATAAGTTAAATAAGTTAGATAAGTTAAGTAAGTCTTCCGCTTCGTCTTCGATTGTACAAATCTTATACAAATGTTTTGTGTTTGCTGGGCTTTTGTGTGCGTGGGACGTGTGAATTGTAATTTTTGTATGTATTCAGTAATTGTACACATTGCTTTATATGTGATTCTAATGAGCTAGAAATCATGCATTCTACTTCATTATAGTGAGCCAGAAAACATGCACTATAGCTCATTATAATGAACTAGAAATCATGCAATCTAGTGTATTAAAATGAACTAAAAAACATGCACTTTTAGATCATTATAATGAACTAGAAAGCATGCATTTTAGTTCATAATAATGAATTGGAAAGCAGGCATTCTAGTTCATTATAATTAAGTAGAGAGCAATGTGTGCAAATATGATTCTCTGCACACGTAATCCGAACCATATACTGAGTCTCAATACTCAAATTTACTACTATTTCCTTCAGCCTAAACTGAGCTATCACTGTCAACAGTGTTTTATATCAATTTATTTCTGTGTCTATTTGTCCAGATTATCGCTCTCGGTATTGGAAGTGCCCGGAAAACGGAACTTGACACTATCGTAGACCAGGTAGACAGTCCCGATGTCTATATGGTGGCCAGTTTTACAGAACTTAACAGCCATGTGGCCACACTGCTAGAATCTACATGTGGTAGGTAGCTCTGCGGAGTGATATAACACTGTTTTGCGACACCAAAAGGCTGTAACGTCTTGCTTGTAAAATAAGCAGTTATACACCTTTTGGCTTTATACAACGTCGGTCCAACGTCTTCGACGTTGGTCCAACATTGCATAAATGTTATACAAATGCTTTGTGTTGCTGGGTGCAGACCTAATTCTTATGTAAAGTGCTTTGCTGTTATTATTTTATAACCAGCCACTTCTATTCACTCCATCTACAGATTAACCTTTTGACAGGCAGGTGCTAGCAAACCACAGAACGTCTACTGTAGTCGGGTTAACGTGGTTAACCATCACCCTGTTAAGGTCATTTATTTAAATTTTCAACCACTTGAGGTTGTGTCTTGCTACCGCGATCCATAACCTCAAGTGGTTGAAAATTAGTCATATTTGTTTAATTTGAGGCCAAACAATAACAAAATGTGGATGCAGCGCCAAAGCTGTGGAACGAACTCCCGGATTCAGTGCGGAAGTGCGAATCCTTAGATGTCTTCAAAAGCGCCTTGAAGAAGCATCTTTTCTGTAACGCCTACCTTTAATTGTGTAAAGCGCACAGAGCACTGTATGTGCGCTATGGAAGAACTTATTATTATTATTATTATTAAACAGTCATTTATTTCATTACCAATAACAGTGATTTATTCGGCGAATAAAATAGACTGGAAACGACAAAAATCGTGATCAGCAAGAGAAGGGTTAATGGTTAAAAAGCCTCGCTATCTAGCTAGTCAGCGTGTTTCACCAGGTGACGCTCCGAGCACATTATAAGTAAAACTTCTAACCAGCAAGCGTGAAACGCTGAGCCAATTTTGACTTGATGTTGGGCAGCGACGTAGACGGTGGGCCAATGTCAAATCGACATGCTGTCCGTTGAGTTCATAACATGTAATGATATTTGTGTAAAAAATAGTTTTTACTTTAGAGGTTTCAATGTACTACAGACATCTAATCATAATCCTTATTGGTTTCTTTAAGCTTTGATGATGCTTAGGTATTAACTTAAAAGCGCTGAAATATGTTTGTATAAACTATGAAGAACAAAGGCGTTTTTCAATTTTAAATCACCATAAATGTCTTAGTTAGCTCCCCCTGCTTCATCTGAATAGCTATGTTATGGGTTTATGTCCATTATACATTTACCTTTTTTAGTGCGGGGATCGACTTTAGCCGTCATAATCTGACGTCTGTAGACGTCAGATTATGACGTTTAAAGTCGGTCCTCGCACTGAAAGGGTTAAGATATCAGCTTTAAATAAAAAAACGTCTTCGAAAGAACAATATTGAGCAACTTTCACTCAGTTGAAGTAGTTTATCTCCAATCAACGCAAAACATTTGTATCACATGTGTACAATGATGAACGAACGTCGATGATGTTGAGCTGACGTTGTACACATAGTATACAAATGGTTTGCACGTGCTGTGTCGTTACCGCGACCAACACTTGCACAATGGGGGAAACTACTAAGCAAGAAACAATTGCTCATCGTATAGATCCAATTGTGGCCAATTTGGGGTTTCCCCTTTAACCCTTGTGTGTTAACCCTTTAACCGCCGGTGTCGCATATAGTCGGATTTTCATTTTTTATTAGCACATCAAGTATCACCTTTTAAACATGTTAAAGATAAAATGTGACACCAATCAGCACGATTTTAAAACAGTTGACCTCCATTTTGTCAAATCTGAATAATTTTCACTCACTTGAAGTTGTGGATCGTGTCAGCGAGACACAACTTCAAGTGGGTGAAAATTCGGATTGAATAATTTGGCGGTTAAAGGGTTAATAGTCGAGAATTATTTTTTTCGCTTGAAATCGGTTTGGAATAGTAATGACTAATATATATTTGTCCGGTACTAACCACTTATTACTGTCTTAGAATTTGGGTGCTAACATAGGCCTACATGGTTTTGTATTCCCATCATTATAATTGTGTGTTGTTATCGGTGATTTCAATATCACTTTGAGTAATAATAAGGTTGCCTCTCCCCACAGATGCCTGCGCCAGTCCAATTTGTCAAAATGGCGGCAGCTGTCAGCAACAGTTGACCCACGCGACGTGTGACTGCGATCTGGGATTCACGGGGGTGTTCTGTCAGGATGCTCGTGAGTATATGCTTAAACACGAGACGTCGAGTCATTGTTGGTTTAATGTTGGGCCAGCGACGTAGACGATGGACCAACATTAAACCAACAATGGATCAATGGCTTGTGTTTGCTGGGTAGGAGTCTTGTCAAGTAAAAAAATCCGGGATACATATTGGATTACCTACGTGACTATTATTCCTACCCAGCAAACACAAGATATTCAGAAATTGTTGGTTTAATGTCGAGCCAGCGTCGTAGACGGTGGACCAACATTGAACCAACAATGGCTCAATATCTTGTGTTTGCTGCGTAGGGGTTTTGTCAAGTTTAAAAAAATAAAAAAAATACCGAGGTAAAAATTGGATTAGCCAGACCCCACCCTTCAACCCACTAGCCAGTTTTTTTGTGAAACATGCTGGACAAGTACAGACACAAACAAAACAAAGTGAAAAAAGTGTTAAAAAAATAAGAGTTGGGGCTTAATCCACACTTCCGAATTTTACTCGGCATTTTGTAATCGTTAAAACTTGACAAGACCCCTTATTACTGTATTACTGCCGTACAAAGGCAGTTAAATGTTACTTGATAAGTAAACAGATGCATTAACCCTTGCAACGCTTAAATATGTGTGCTACCACGAAGACTAAAGGGTTTTTGATTTCTAAGCCATCATAAATGACTTAGTAAGCTCTTACCGGTTCATTTGGATAATTATGTTATGGGAATACGGCCACTATAAATGGTTTATTCTTTAAGTGCAAGGACCGTCTTTATACGTCAGAATCTGACGTCTACAGACGTCAGATTCTGACGTATAAAGACGGTCCCCGTGCTGAAAGGGTTAAGCAAATAACCCGCTTGAAGTTGTGGTTCGCGGCAGCGATGCACAACTTCAAGCCGGTGAAAACTGTGTCTGTACACTCAGATGAAATTTACAACTGGCTCTACTTGTCGCAAAATTGGGGAAATATAGCAATGACAGTGTAATTATTTAATTCACACAAAGGTGTAGATATATCTAAAGTCAGCTCCCGCGCCGAAAGGGTTATTCAAAGCAACATCTTCTCCACTATCCGTTGGAGATGTTAAGATGCACATCCCATTAAAATTCTGCAGATTGAGATCATCATGACTGGAGATGGTGTCAATCTTGATATCGTAGTGAGGTGAGCCCTTGGGGCTTTGCTCTGACCTGTGTGGTTTTGTGTTGTTTAGATCAGGGTATATGTAAACCCCTGGACTTATGTATTGTGATGGACGCCAGCATGAGTGTGAACAGTACAGAATGGGTCGAGCTGAAGCATTTCGTGATGGACATGATATCTTCTTTACCAATCGGATCCGACGGCTACCAAGTCGGAGTGGTGCAGTACTCAAAGAATCCCAAGTTGGAGTTTAATGCGGGGCGCTACCTCAATAAGGATGATTTGACTAACGCTATACAGAACATCGTACAGGTAAAAAATAGCTGTTTTAGGCGCCTTTGTATTTTAGACATCGAAATATTGCAATGAAGATGTCGAATAACCCGTCTAACAGGATAATGTGAATTACAACGAATCTTGAAACATTTTAATATTGCTTTTCTATTAACAATGGATAAAAATGGAAACACATATCAAATTATAGCAACATAAATTTGATCACGAAACTATGTTATGCTGTTTAGCATGTTTAACCATTCACCATGTTTACCCGCAATGTTTTTTAATTTAAATTTTCTACTACTTGAAGTTGTGTCTCGCTAACTATACCCGCAACTTCAAGTGGGTGAAATTTACTCATATTTGTTGCATTTGAGACCAAACATTTGCAAATTGTAATGTTCAAACATTCATTTAATTCCCAATATCTGTGATTTAACTTGTTAATAAAAAGGAATATACACTCTCAACAATATAGGTTCTTTAAAAGGAACCCTTCAATACTATTACCATGCAACCCCTGCAAGGGTTCTCCAGGGTTTGCATGTTAATAGTACTGAAGGGTTCATTTTCAAGAACCTATATTGCTTAGAGTATAGTCGTGTTTTATAGCAGCTTAGCGGGTAACTGGGTGACATTATATAAAAGCCTATAAATACAAACTATTTTGATTCACGACACGCTTTATAGCAACTACTTTAAATATGACTGTCATTTATTTAAATAATTTGCAGGTAGTCGGGCCGACTTACAGTGGGGCAGTCTTGGACTATGCTAAAGTTCAGTGCTTCACTGGCGGCAGACTAGACCATGATAATGTTATTATGATGCTGACTGATGGTAAATCTAACGATGACATATCCATATACATGCCATCTGTCCACAACGCGGTGGATGGTGTACTGGCCATGGGAATAGACGCCGCTCTGGAATCAGAACTCCAAGCCATGGCCACTGACCCCACCTTCTGGACAAAAGTGCAAACTTTCGCCGACCTGAAGTCTGAAGTGACCTCTTTCCTCAGCAAATATTGTGGTAAGTGTAGAAAGTGGCGTTTATTCTCACCCATATTTGGGGCACGTGATTGGTCTCGACCAATCAACTGCCTACGATCTAGGTCAGCAGCGTGGTCCAGGGTAGTACAATGCTAAAACTGGAGTCAAATGTAGCTGTGGCTTAACCCAGTACACACAATACAATCGTATAACATTTGTACAATGTTGGACCAACGTCGAGGACGTTGGGCCGACGTTGTACTAAGGTTATACAAATGCTTGCTGTGAACGTTAATTTTCAATCAGGACAGTCATTTGAAAGATTTTGTAATACGCTGAAACAGCGCAAAGCTGTACATGAAAAATGTAAGATGTACATATGATGACGCGAGGGTGGGGTGATTGGACGTTATTGGGAGTTTTTTTTATTAATTCACCCGATTAAGGGTTCTGGGCATGCCCAGGGGATTCAACCTCAAGCATGCCCAGACGGTCAGAAACTTGCTGTACAATTTTTTGCTGTACAATTTTATTTTGAAACGCACTGGCCCGTCACTCAGTTTTACTATCCTCTGGTCGGATGGTTTCCAGAGTAACAATAGTTGATGGTGACATGATCAAACTAATGTCAAACATTGCGAGGTTTAAGGCGTGTAGTTTAAGACCCTACCGCAACCACCATGTAAAAGCTGCAGTAGCTCCGCTGTTGAGCGGAGCAACTGAGGTAGGCCGCTGGCAATCCATCTGAGGCTGTAGCTGCTCTTGGATATGCTTGTTTTAGACTAGTCTATTATGTAGCAGGCCACACCACAACCAGCAGACGGAACAATCCCATACTCAGCTGCATGGCTGTATGGCTGAATGTATGGCTGAATGCGGCGAAACTTTGATAGTGCACGAAATTAGAATTTGCGACATCTTGACCATCATGCGACTATAATGAAGTGTGCACTTGAAAAAATCACTGTATATTACATTTTTTGCTTATTAATGGTATAATTAAACGTAATTCATTCACATGTCACTGTAAATTAAAATGCTTGGAGAACTGAGACAGTCATGTTATCGTGAATGGTGTATAATACACTTTTATATTAGAAATAGTGATCATTTTTAGCTCCATTATCTGTGTTAAAAATTCCACTGACGCGATAATGTTGTGTGTTTGACTAAAACCTACTACCGTTAATTCAAATACTTTTTCAAAAATAGCAGTAAAATGAACACTACCAACAGTAGTTATTCACGTTAATTTCAATGACATACACATCTTATTGTAGACTTTTTCATATTAATTAAAAGTCTATTTATTTATATCCATCTTATTTCAGATCCATGTGATGGCGGTCCATGCAAGAACCATGGCACCTGTGACAGTAAAAATATGGTCTACTCGTGCGATTGCTCTGACCCATATAATGGTTATGACTGTGAACAAGCAGGTAATTACACCCCTATTCCAATAAACATTTGACGTTGTCCCTACGCTCGATTAATGTTGGACCAGCATCGCAGGCGGTGGTTCAACATCAAGCAAGTACTGGTACAATGTCTACCATTTACCACGTGTACTGAGATGGTAGCCCTCATCGTGTAGACACTGCGCTCTTTAGGCCGTCCAGTGGATATTGGCGGCGGGCTAATCGCTTCCCGCCAAAACCACATGGGTCTTTTTTAGTATTTAAATTCACATTAGTCATAATAATTTTGTTTTGTATTTTTTTCAGACTGTCCGGCAGTAGACATTTGCTTTATCGTGGATACAAGTATGAGCGTCAGCGACGAGCAAATGAAGCTACAGCTGGAGTTCCTGAACACCACTGCCCACTCCATTGATCTGGGACCGAATGCTGCTCAGATAGGAGTGGTCTCTTACAGTGGAGCCAATGAGTTATCTATCCGCCTGGATGAATATCACACACATGCCGAGATGGAGAACGCCATCTTCACTCAAGTAACACACATCAAAACCAGCACTAAGACCCCAGCAGGCTTGGCCATGGCTACAACAGGCTGCTTCGGTTCTGGTGCGCGGGGGGATCCCATTCCCAAGATGGCCATTTTGATGACGGACGGCAAATCTTACACTAGCATCAGTAGAGATGCTCATGACTTACGCGATGTGGCCACTTTGTACGCCTTTGGCATCAACCAGGCAGATGAGGCGCAGCTGAAGGAGATTGTCGGACATGACCACAAGAAGTATCGCATGGTCACCTCGTTTGATGTGCTCCAACCTGAAGTGACGTTTATATTGGACCTGGCGTGCGGTAAGTTTGCCTATCGTTGATGTACACACTTTAAGCTGTACCCTTTCAACCTTTTAACCACTGGACCCAATTATATTCGTTTTTATTTTTTCTTAGCACATTTAACACCAACTTTTGAACATGTTTCTTTAATATAAAACGTGACGTCAAGCAAGCACATTTCAAAATCGGTGTCCTCGATTTTGTCAAATCTGACCAATTCTCACCCACTTGAAGTTGTGAATCGCGTCAGCGAGACACAACTTTAAGTGAGTGAAAATTCCCATTGAATAACTTTGACATTGACCAAAAGGAGAATCAATGTTAGAACAGCGTCGTAGATGGTGGACCAACATTGAGCCTACATTGGGTCAATGTCTTGTGTCAACCACGTTGAAAACTTTCATTTCAGACATTTAAAAGGATATCGTAAAATCAGTACACTTTCAATCAGCATGGTAGGCTCTATCTGCTATGCTCAGCTCCGGCTATAAAATAACGAAGATGTGTACATAATCATAGCAAGTTGCACGGGTAGCTAAGTTAACAGGTTATGGCCCTGTCACACTTGGGCAGAACAAACAGCGACACCACCGGACAACTGTTCGTTTAGTGTTCATCACATCCGTCAGAAATTCGTGTGGCCTTGTATATAATTATGTCTTTGAATGTGTTCGTTATTCTTCCGTGCTGGATCCTGTGAATCTTCGGTGGCGCTGTCTGGTGAAGTCCGGTGAAGTGTGACAGCGTCATTGAAATAAAATGGGGTTGAACCTTTGAAGCGCTGAATTAATTTGTAAAAGACATCGCAAAAAAATTGTTTTTTTTTCAATTTGAAATCATCATAAATGTATTCGTTAGCTCTTTCTGATTCATTTGAATACCTATTTTATGGGTCTACGGCCATTAGAAATATGTTGATTCTTACAGTGCGGGGAACGACTTTAGTCGTCAGCTGTAAGGGATAAATAGCGAGGGGTGACCAACGTGTGTCCAAACAGACCTAGTGAAGGCATTTGAGAGTAACATCGAGGTTGATGTTTTCTTGATGTTTTTTTGTGTGCTCCGCACAGGTGGATGTGATGTTGGAGATAGGCTGTGTGAGAACGGGGGTGTCTGCTCCACCATCC
This sequence comes from Flabesymbios commensalis, assembly GCA_964017125.1. NCBI lineage: Eukaryota > Metazoa > Annelida > Polychaeta > Terebellida > Flabelligeridae > Flabesymbios > Flabesymbios commensalis. Next base: position 41,155,005 of record OZ024915.1, read on the forward strand.
CTAACAGTGTGGACATACACTGCACCTGTCCTGCAGGATTCAGCGGAAAATACTGCCATATACCAGACTCAGGTAAGTTTTTCTAAGTTAATGAGCAAAGGCGATATATGGATGGCGACAAGTTAATTTGATGCCCGGATTGTGACATTTTAGCCCTACCAGAGTCATTTGATCCGGAGGGGAAGCCGAGGGATCAAATGACCCTGGTAGGTCCCATATGGTACAAAGAGGGTCTGAAATTTAATTAGATCAAATTTAATTCAAAGACGTTTGCATTACATCTACAGGGGCGTAAATGGACAGTTATGCCCTGCTGGCCATTTACATTCTGGTCGACCTAATAATGGCAGCAGAGGCATGCACGAATATGCAACATTGTCCTACATAATTATTGATAATAATTACATCCCTCACCCGAATGTACACCTTATTTCTATAATCAGTGTTTGTGCACATCTTTAGTGAGCGCATTAGAATGATAATATACACCCAATGTGCAGAGGGACTGAATACTCTGCTAAGTTATTTAGCTTTCAGGTCATCCAAATAAAATGTATGCCCATTTGAATTTGTATCTTGCTGACGCGATTCACAGCGTCAAGTGGATGAAAAATATTTTTGTTTGACAAAATGAGGGGCATGTGAATGTTTCTGCCCGGAGATACAGTTCACTATAAAAGGGTTTTTAATCATTGAATACGATAATCATTATCATAATCGTTATTGGCATGCAAAGTGAATTTATATTAGACTTCAGTGATCTCCACACAAGAGCACTGATGTGTATATTATATTGTTTTAATATTAGATTAATATTAACCCAATTATCACCGATGTATCTAATTTCTGCCCGCATTCAAGTGCGTCAAAATTACTCAGATTTGTTTCACACAAAAAACAACGGATATTTTTTGTTTAGCCTCCTGCTTATTATTTATATTTGTTTACCATTTGCGAATATTCATGATTAGACACACATTTTATTTCCAAAAACAGTGATTTTGGTCGACAAATCAAACAGATTAAAAAACGACAATTGTCGTGATCAGCAGAATGAGCGTTAATATATTTGTGAAATGTTTTTTTTCAGACCCTTGCAGTGCCTCACCGTGCGCGAATTCTGCCGTTTGCAGTCAGACCACCACAGCCCCCTACTACACTTGTGATTGTCCCTTTGGATTCTCAGGTCCCACCTGTTCTGGACGCATAGGTAAATATAACTATTTTTTCATGTATTTTTCAACCCCAGGAGCTCTGCACTTTTAAATTAAAATTGTTCAGTCACTCGAGGTTATGTCTCGCTACCGCGATCAACAACTTCGAGTGACTGAAAATTGTTTTGATTTGTGAGATTGAAGTTATCACGCCACTATCAGGGTCAGGTTTTATTTAAGATAAATTTTACATTTGGAAATATATCACACAAATGTCACTGACAGATCACTACTCTAGTCGAAAATAATATTAAGTTAATTCTTTATTTGCATGTTTGTACTGCAACTTGCTAATATTTGTTATTGTTTTACAATACAATTTTTGACAGAAAATTATTTTTATATCGGAGTAAACATGGTAAATGTACAGAAAATAGCGTTTAGCTTTACAAAGGCCATCAACCAACTGAACAATACAAATCAATATTGTAATGGAAGAGACTCTTTCAGCAGAAGTTTATTTAGACTTATTTAACAGAAGAAAACATATTTCACAGTGCTGATATGACTATTTCAGCATTGATTTTACATTTATCATTGTTTATGCGCCACGCCACTATTCATGCAAAGTTTAATTCATCAAGATAAGGAATATTTTATCAGCCAAAGATGTGCATAAGATAACATAATTTCATCATGTCGTGGTTGGAATGTAGGCAGCGATTGACACCTCATATCACCTGGTTGTTATATTATGAGCGTCTACATTTAACTTACTCGGTAATGCAACGTTACATAATTAGCATCTAGTATCTATATATATGCTAACCCTTATCCTGCTGATCACGAATATTGGCGATTAAAATTAGTTTTATTTGTCGATCAAATCACTTATATTAGAACAAAATCTGTGTTTAAATATCAGGATTTGCAAATGATAGATCTGAAATTAAACAAATATTCTCACCCTCTTGAAGTTGTGGGTCGCGGTAGCGAGACACAACTTCAAGTGGGTGAAAATTTAAATAAATTAACTTAGCAGGATAAGGATTAAACCTAAAATGGTTCCCCTCCAATGCTTTCAGCTTGTCCTGACCTGGACTTGTGCCTTATACTGGACACCAGTATCAGCGTTGACGACTCGGAGATGAATAAGACGGTGGACTTCGCGATCTATCTGCTGAGAGAGCTGATCATAAGTCAAGAAAACACCCACGTGGCCGTCATCAGCTTCAGCGGGAATGCCAGCGTGGCCTTCGGAATGGGGGATCTGAACACTCTCGCAGAGATGGAAACGGCCATAAGGGACAGGAGCGTTTTTCGCAAGCTGGCCCGGAACACACTCACGGACGAGGGAGTGAGGAAAGCGAACGAGATCTGCTTCGTCAACAAGCGTGACTCCGCGCGACAGGTGGCCCTGGTGGTGACGGACGGTAAGAACCAGGGGCCCGACCTGGTCACTGAGAGCTACACCCTGAGGACGGCTGCTCAAGTGGTGGCGGCGGGAGTGTACCCGGCGCCGGAGGATGACCTCCTGACCATAACTGGCTCAGCCGCCAAAATAGTGCAGGTGAATGACTATACTGAGCTGGCCACCAAGGCCATCGTGGACACAATCATCGTCAAGGCCTGTGGTAAGTTTATATCAATATTGAATATTATGATTGTGATGATACCAAATATGATTGTGTTGATAAATATTACCATATGTGAACGTGGCCAGAGTGTTAGCAAGCTTCACCATTTTGCCTTGCTGCTATCGATCGATCTACATCAACTACAAGCCACGAATTACTATCCCAATTCTCGTCTTGTAGTGGATGAAGATGAATTGAAGTGGGTGGCAAACAAAAAAAAATCGTTCTAGAACATATAGATGTAGGAAATTAAGTCAGAGTGGAAAAGTGATGCTTTGGTGCATCGTGAGAGTTCAAAGGGTTAACACTAGACGTGAAGCCAATGTCTATTTAAAGTTGCAACAGAATCACATTATGATGATACATCATAATATAGTTTAGGTCTCTTAAATTTTGCTCTAGTTCTCTCACTGACTTCACCGGCTTCAATCACTGGGTTTGTTAACAGTGTTTCTGGATAATGGCAGTGTGCCAAAGCCAGATATTGGCACATTGCCAGGTTCACTCACCTGGGTGGGAGGCAATTTCCTACTAACCTGGTATTGGATCGTCGCCAATTATCCAAATGAAGGCAAAATATGAGCAGTGTAGAAGCAGATGGTTAACATTGCTGAAGGAACATCGGTTCTCTCGGCCTGATGTCAACATTTTTAACCCTATTATAGCATATGCAAAGCTAAAATGCAGTATATGCTTACTTGTAATGTAAGCAGAGGCTGCTTCCTGGCTTTGTACGACAGTATAAGTCTAGTTTAGTCAATGCTAACATTATTTGGATATGTTATAAGAAATTAGATCAGCAATTAGAAACAATTTAGACTATAAAGTATGCTTAATACAGCACATATAACTAGACAGATACAAAAACATGGGTGGATATATTATTTTGATGGGGAGGGGGGGGGGGGCATCAGAAATTTAGTAATGTTCCAGCCTAACATAGATGCCTAATACAGATGTGTGTGCCTAATACAGTATGGGCATTTAAGAACTACACTTAGTCAACATGGTCAAGTTGGATTCAGAAAGGGGGTTAGGACCCATCGACCTGCTGACACCCGTCTGGATTCACCACTGAATTGTTTAAATTACCCTTACTCTCTCAGTCAGTATAAGTTTAAGTCTTGTTCATAATCATGATAATGACCTAGTAAGGTATTTCTGTTTTGATACTACAATATGTAACGGCTCATATTACTTTAACCCTTTCGAGCCTGAATTTCCCATTGTCATCTTAATCCACTACAAGCCGCGAATTGCTGCCGCAATTCTCGACTTGTAGTGGATGAAGATGACTTAATGTGGTTTAAAAAATTAAAGAAAATTGTCATGTATTGGTAAACCAGTTTCATGGAAATTTTCGTTTTAAAACACCTTGTTGTAGAAAAATTAGTCTTTTTCAGCGATATAAAATGATGCTTTAATGCATCGTGAGGACTTAAAGGGTTAATGAACACACCAGTACACCCTTGTCTGGGAATTGAAACCATTGTAATTGTCAGCTGTAGCGCCACTTGACATCATATTATGCGTTATAGCGCATACCCTTATGATACTCGTTTTATATTTCAGACAACGTCGTACACTGATGTATTATCAGATAACTATTTTCATCTTATTTTCAATTCGCCTTGTCGTGATTCACATCTCAGACTGAATCAATATGTCATTGGGCCCTTAATTTTTAGCCACCTAACTATTGAATTTGTGCAATTAATGAGTTATAATATTTATCAATACTGGTTTAATGTTGTTCCACCGTCCACGACGCTGATCTAACATTAAAACCAGCATTGGGTAAGGCGTTTTGAGGGTTAAAAACTGTCAGTAAAACAGTGTATGTAACATTTGCTATGCTTCATATTGCTAATTGTTGCTGGTGTGTGTATTTGTAGATATGTGTGCAGATGTGGATAAGCCTTGTGGAATGAATCCTTGCACTCAGGATGTTGGTTACATCACATGTGGATAAACTGACAAAATACACATACCGTATTTATACTCGTTTTTTGACAGCACAGACATTATGAAATTGCTGACAATGTGTCACATATTTTAATCGTATCATATATTTTAAAAGTATACTATTTAAGAAATGTATTTGTCCGGTTAAAACAATACTGGAATAGCGTCTGTCTGATGAGAATAATAAATTATTATCCTTTAAATTTTGCCAAGATCTGTTTTGACCTTGTGAAGTAAGCTACCATTGAATATGATATAATAAGTGTCACGAAAGTTTAGTTATTGTTTCAGTTATAGAGGAGAATATGTATACATCATATAAGTTATAAGTCACTGTTGTTCATAATAGAAATGTCATCAATTTATTTTGACTAAATCTATTTTTTTTTTAGATCGATCACGTATGAAGAAATAATAATTGATAACATTAAACATTATATTGAAAAATGCACGTAAATTCATAATCTATTGAAATTATAATTTTTCTTTCTTACTAGTATCCATCTCGTATACTGAATGTTAATAACCAGTGTAGCAGCTGACCGATGTTCGTGTTTGAACCTAATAAATGTTTATGATGACGTTTTTCAGTATTTTATTTTTTTTGTTCAATAAAAATATGATATCTTCAGATTAACCCTCGTGTTAATTTTCGGCCACTTGAAGAAGTGCTTGGCTACCGTGATCTGCAACTTCAAGTGTTTGAAAATTAATTGAATTCATACAATTGTACGGAATTAACACAGTGTAGTAACTTAGGCCTATGCAGTTTTTTACCAGAAGTCCGAGATTCAGTTTCCACAAAGTGATATTATTTCACAATAAAAAGCTGCATTAAGTAGTTTTCTCTGAATATTACTAGTTCACATGAATATTCCACAGTCGTTATCTTGGTGCAGTTACTAGTATGAGACATGGACCATACTTTTCAACTGGATCAATTCTACACAATCAACTCGCACTTGACATACCTGTTATAGATTGACCCTTGTCCCAACGAACCCCTGTAAATTATATATATCGTTCAAGCAATATTCAAACCAAATAAAAAGTCATCAGAATTCGTGAAATAGGTTTTGCTAAATGCCGAATTATTCAAATATTTTAACTGTTGATGTATATCTTATTTCCATAAATATTTTGTGTTGTTTGAAGTTGGTAATTACGTCTATAAATCTAGAAGTCTAATAAGCAACTATCATAAATAAGTCTATACTAATCAATTCAACTATTTTCACGTTTAAAGATTCCTTAAAGTCTATTTCATATTTCAACTATTTTCAAAGTGTCGATGTTTTCCATAAGCAGTCCTGTACTCAATAATGCTTGTTGTGTGCATGGAATACATATGAAATACAAATTTCTAATACGTTATCTGATAATCGTCAAATGGTCCAATGAATGTGTAATCTGAACCGCCCACGTTCTAAATGACAAAATTTAATAGCAAATGCTGTACAAAACAACGTTTATTGAATGGTTCTATACCAAATATACAAATTGTTTTGTTTTTTACATCACACACATACACATATACACACGTTCTTTATTTAATATTCATTATTGAATAATCGAGCTACCTTTCACATGCACATACTCAATATCCAAATACCATCATATATTAACTCTGGTATAGAGATAATCAATGCACGTGGTAGCACATCTGCCAGTGGTAATATTCAGAATACAGAGATTTTTTAATGCGTTTTATGATTTTATATTAGCAAACTTTAACAATGCTCTAATATATCTCAAAACTGCTACCAATGAGTTTGTAAGGGTATTCAGCTGCGATGTATTCAACAATAAATGTCTTAAGTAATACGAAATGTTGAGATATGCAATTTCTTGTCAATCATTAAAATTACTTTGACAGTCAAATAATTAAAACAACGAAAATGTCAAAATAAAGTGCTTTGAATAACAACATGTACGAGAATCACAAAAATACACATGCAGCGTGTATTTTTCACTAAATACATAGCCAACCTAAAATATGATTTGTGTAATTTACATATAAAATGTATCTGACAGATATGACTGTAGTGAGCAGAGCAAAAGTAAACTTAGTTGATTGATGTCGATTACCACGTTTAAAGTGCATAGGCCTACGTCACTTTCGTTACTTTATTCCAGGTGAACTGTGTTGATTCATCAAAAAACTTCGCTATTGATGCATTATTTTTTTAGTTAAAACATGCAATACATTGAATAGTTGAATACGCTAAATTTAAATTACTGTACGGGCTTTCAACTATGGGAGCCAGGGACCATGAACGTCATTTTAATGGCTCTTTAAAGCCATGTGCAGTAAATTACTGTCATTAATATTGTTTGTAATATTGAAGAAATTTCAAACATGAGTAGTTAAATGTTTCAAATGTTGAAAATGCTTGAAGTAATATCTGAAGTATTACCAAAACTGCCAAAGAATAAAAAACAAAATTGATCAAGAACAAAAGTGTCTTTTATAAGGCTGTTTAGTGGTTACAAAGTATATAATTTAAATAAATCATACTTGTTAAACGTTGTATAAATATTCGTGATGACAAAATATTGCATTTCTCTTAATATTTCACGTTTGTGTGTTGACGATAGAGCCCTCACGTGCACCAAACATTGTTATAACAACATGAACATATGAATGGCTAAGAGGTAAAGTGATCCATTTAGTCCGAAATTCGATGTATGTCTGTATAATATCTTTTTGGGGAAATTAAATATATAGGAAATAATATCCTCAAATATCTAAGCTGTTCGTTAAAAAATGAGAAACTTTTTAATCAACATATGTTTTTTCACTTTCAAAATTGCTACTTTTCTTCAATGGTAAATTAATCCAAGTGCATCAGTTTACATAGGGCCGTTTTGACTTGGATAAGTTTACCTCTGAGACATACGGAGCATGGCAGCTGAATTATTATAAACTACCCCTTATATGGACAGGTCTATGCTATGCCAATTATTACCATATTCTTACTGGAGGAAGATGATAAAACACTAGACAGTTGTTACAGTATGCTAGTTTGTGACTTTCATAAAAAAATTGATATTTTCAAATTTTAAAAGTTTATTTATAAAATAAAATAAATATTGCCAGGATTGGGTTTTACGATATCAATTAATATATACCTGCCAATAGGAATACATAATAAACACCAATGTATAATTTTCCATATGTTTCTAATTATTGATGTAACAAAGTTGAATTAAGAACGAAATATGTAATGTTGTTAATTGATTTTACCTTTAAAGCCTTGTATACAAAAATGTGAAAATGTGGACTTGGATCAATTTACCTCTAAGCCAATTATATCGTTATGTGGCACTGTGATACTTTTTGAGGCATTGTAAAAAAGCAAGTTATGTTAAGGCCCAATTTGCAGGCCTACTGTGTTGTTGTAAGGTTACGCTCAATTTCTACCCTGTTGATTGCTAAATTTGTCTTGTTATCCGGCACGTCAACTTGACCGGATTATATATAATTATATCGATAATCGAAAATTACCATACACATTTTATGCATACACATTATATAGTAGTACTCGTCTAATAAAATTATGAAAGTTCAATTGTGTATTTATCAAAAAAACATTTTCGTTATTACACTTATCTTGTTTTCAGCAGCATTATTTGTGCTCAATAATGACTTCACGTGAGCAATAAGTAACAAGAACATATACAATTATGATCGTATACAGATGTGTAGTTGTAGATGGAAAGATTATGCAAGCTTTTTCTATAAAAACTCTAAAAATGATGAAAAATGATTGAAAACATACACTTTGCTTAAAAACGTACTACGTTCTACATTTCCAATTCAGTGAAATAACTTGAAAAGTAACATTTTTTCGCAAAAATCTCGATGCACACTTAACGTGCCTAAAATAGTCTATTTTGTCTCTCTGCTTAGTAAAAAAAAACAAATAATACACCTTAGCAAAAATAACAATTGGGATGAATATTTGTTCACATTTCTATTTTTTTTGTGTAAAGAAAACATTAATTATAAAGCAAAATTTGTAAAAGACTCAAATATATATCGATGTTGGATATATTTTATTAGACTGATTTTCTAAACCAGTGACAAAGAAATGCACAAATCAACAATTAGGATAGATATATTTTTCACACTTATCATTGTTATTGTTCTCCCCAAAAAAATATCTGAACCAGTGATGCACTAAATCACTAACAGTTTATTTATCAAATTCACCACAGAAATACACCTGAAACCCCTGGAAGTTTATTTCTTAAATATAAGTCAATCGTGATGTAATAATTATGTCAAGTAACCCAAATTCAAAATGTTAACAAGATGTATCCTATACCAAATTGAAGGCAAATTAAAGGTAAGAATCTCAGAAATATGAATATCGGGAATGCCACTGCACGAATTCTGAAAAAAATTGGTGAGCTAACCCTGTTTATGTACCATGATAAAACATTTAAAAAATGTTAAAAAACTATCACATGCCGCTCGCTAGAGACATATATACATATACATGTTTATTAATATTTTAGAAATAACTGCTTTGTTTTTTCAAAATAAAATAATAAAATTGGTGGCTAATAATATTTTATTCTCCAATTATCTATTTTCGATTGTGTGATATGTTTAGCAAAATGAATTAAATAAAGAAATATTTACTTTAATGCATATTTTGTATACAGCATAACCCTTTTATTACTACTAAACATACTGTGATACTGCGAACATAATCAACAATAATAATGATTATTTCTTAGAAGTCCAGTAGGGCATATTCTGGTTTCTGCATGACTTGGAGTTGATAAATTTATGTATCCTGTTTTTCGATCAAAATGACATATATTTGACCTTCAAATTTAAAATGGTTATCGCCAATACACAAATTAAAACGTTTTTTTATGCACGTGAACAAAATTTATTTAACCCGTTGAACACGAGATTATTATGCTACTGCTCTGTTTCTGGAACGACATTATTTTATGACGTCATAGTTATCTCATGCAATCAGACCCGGAGATCTCCGGGGCTCGTATCTGAATGTCCGTCCCTCTAAATCACGGAGATCTCCGGGACTCGTCACAAACAGGTTAATGAGAATCTAAAAAATAGACTACGTAATACGGCATATTGGGTTAAAATGCAATCGAAACTGTGTGTTCAAGCACGGTATATATGTACATGATTGTATAACATGTTTTGATGTGCTTAGTATTTAGCATGACGTCATTATTTTATTAGTGAATATGTAAAATGACGTCCATCTTGGATTTTACGATAAGTTATACTTTAGACGATGGACAACAAACATCAGAATTGTTTGTCTCGGCCCCAAAGTCATACAAAATCAATACATTTAGCAATTCCGTGCCACAAATAAAAAAAGTTTGAATGCACATTTCGATAGCCATTATTTTTCTTGTTCATAATTATGAAGGTGAATTTCGCGGCTATTTTAGGTTTTTTCTTTCAAATTTACTCGACAGTAACGTTTATTCCTAATTCACTATATTACCACAAATACGTCATATTATCGTCAACATGTTTAGCAGTACACTTATAGTAACAGTGAATGCATGAAAAACGACTGATGTCTTGCATTTAAAGGTCGAATAAAGGTTATTTCTTCCCAGAGACATAATAAAAAAAATATCAATTAAAAAAAAAATTCAGAAACCATAAATTGTCTTTTTATGTGGGGGTTTCTTAACATTTTGGTGGCCATTTTGTGTTTCGCTAATTTGAGGGTGAAAGTCACCAAATGTAAAATGTTATCTGTTAGATTCGAATTCAGCTCACACAAATTATGTGAAAACAATTGGATAAACAAGTATACACTAAAATCTCGAAAGAAAAATTCATGTTTCATATTTCATCCCAGGCTAAATATACTTATTTTCATGAAAGGCTGCGACGTTCTATTATTAAAAATATGTATGACATTTATAGATATAAATAAAGAAAAGTTTTAAGCATACACATATCTGGGTTCAGATAGCATAGGCCAGATATGAATATGTCCAGCAACTACGATTTATTATGTCGTTTTCTTTGACAATGTTGACTAGTTTGTTTTGTTGTTCATTTTGATTATTTTATAATAAAAAACATGTTTGAGCGTACGTGGAGAGACGGCTATTACTATACTGCAATGGGTGATGTATTATTAGGACGGGAATACATTTGTCAGTTTTTTTATGACGTTATTTTCTAGAAAGTGTAATGCCGACTTTCGGTTGGTTTCTATCATAGACCTCTAACAATGGATGGCTATCTCTTACTGGTCCACAGTGATATGTGTATACCGAACTCCCGTCCAACCAGACGACGCCGCTCAGGTGAGTGGCTACTTCCGGCTAGATAGTTGACATCTAGAATAGCTATGAATGCTACTTCCGTTTTTCGTCCGAAATACATCATCCTGATGTCTTTAAGGTATGTATGTTTGAGTTATAATATTACTTATGTACCAATAAATCATCTATTTATTATAATTTTAATGACTTATGCTTGTTATGTGACTCGGCCGGTCCGGAGCGGCTGTTCAGTCGACGTCGGCCTACCACTCTCACTCAGATTTGGTTTGCTTTGGCAAATATATACCGGTAGGCTGTTTGATCCTTTTCTGGATCACTTTCACAATGTTGTTGTTGTTTTTATTTTATAATGTAATAAGCTTGTATACCTGTATACAGTGTCTTCAACCGAAGTGGTCCACTGCCAATTTTTACCACTGCACTTATAAATTGTGAGCATTTCTTTTTCACCTTATAGACCTAAAATAGCAGTAGTCTGAATTAAGTTGTTTATTTAAATTTCAAATGAGTAAGATTGTGCCCCATGTTATGATAGGCCTACAGTGACCACTTTTGTGAAAATATGTTTCTTATCAACCAAAACCTGAAAATTGTGTAAAATTATGTGGAATCATTTTATTTGACATGTATTATAGGCCTAGTAAATTGACATTATTACGTCCCTTTATAAAACCATTAAATTAACTCAATATATTTCCAACAAAAAATGTCAAATAGGTTCAGGCTTAACTACTGAAATATTCCATACAATAAATTATTATTTTTTCTTCGCTCGGCATCACCATGGGACTATAGCCCACCACTTAGTTTTAGTCATGGTTGTCAAACAATCTGAGCTTGCCCTGTTAATGATAGTCTATAAATAAATTTAAAGTGAAAACAATAAAAGTTAAAATTGAATGAACCTGACAAGGTTTGCATTTCAAGGAGACTATGACCATGATGACCCTAACCCAACATTGATCCAGCATTTGTCCGGTGACACTGCAGTGGTAGGCCCCCCACACGGTCATGGACCTGTCAGCTTCTTAATGATATTTAGATCTCGACCTTAGGGGCCTTGCAAACTTAAAAAAATTCCAGACATCCTAAAATTTGGATAGAGCTCACCCCCCCCCCCCCATCCATTTTTTTGTTTTAAACCAATAATCATCAAAGATTTTAATTTTTTTTGGTTTTCCAATTTTCTATCTAAAATGGCCCTGGGCCCACCCACCCACTTCCAAATTTGTTTTGGATGTTTGGATTTTTTTTATCTTTGCAATACCCTTAATTAGTATTCACAGTTAGTGATTAGGGCTTAGGCTTGTACAACTTCTCGGAAAGTCTACTTAAGACGTATGTAGGCCTACTAGAAGAAGATTGAAAGACTGACTGACCGAGAGACACTGACAAGTCATAATCATTGACATTGAGACATGCTCAGAATGCTGGCGTATAAAGTGTGGGCGCCTACAGAAGTGGCTGACAGTGACAGTAGCCTGAGTAGGGCCTGCATGCAGTGACTGTCAGAGACAGTGAGAAAAGTGAGCGAGTGAGAGGCGGCAGTCACCAGGTCACACTCACAGTGGCCGCTCAGCCGCTCAACACGACAACAGGCTAAAAGCTTGGCATGGCTAGGCAGATTTCACGGCACACGCCGTCGCTTGGTGCTAAAATTCAAAGTAAACCTCGGTTGACAGCGTGTTAATTCTGTATATTCAGCACGATCATATCATATTACATGTATAATGACTGCCAGATGTCTCGATAATTTAAATATAGTGACAAGTTATTAAAAAATAACCATATACCGTAGGACTTGTTTACTGTCATGACTGATGACAACTTCAAAACGGAAATAACCAATTACCAAGTTTGTGATCGGCCAATGGACTCAAGTTCACTTGTGCGAAAGCGATGTTAGCATTCCACTGTTCTAATTCTGTGGTTTCTATGGCCTGTGGATGGATTTCTAACACCTGTCTTTGAGTTGGTGTCTATGACATTAGGAAATAATTTCCAGAAAATTAAAAAAAGAGCAATACATGAGACAGAAGGCCCTCGGGCTAATATTTCAAGGTTATATCACCCTCATATACCACCGCTAGATTTGATGCAACAAATGGGAGAGTACACACTCCAACGCTTAATTAAATATTGCCAATATGGATAAAATCGTGTTTTTTTAGGCAGTTGGCTTCAGACTTGAATGAAACTAAATGTTGCAATGTGTAGAATAGATATTAGATAAATAATGTGCCGGTTGAGATGACATACTACCATTATATTTACACACATATTGATCTTTAAATAACCTTGCAATGACTTTAATTACCTTGATCTTATGGGGTCGCTATGAGAAAGTACACCCCATGTATATATGAAGAATATTACCCCATTGTTCATCGATTGTTTAACAAAGAAGTTGGAGATAATATTGTACATGTAGAATTATCTATCTTACAAAACAGCAAGTTTTCCTAGTGTATGTAATAAGCTCGACAATTAGACCTGATAGTTTAAAAAAATGAGAAAGCTGTCAAAATTTGAGGACGTGTATCCTCTTTAATATTACGATGGGAGCCCACTGAAAAAAATGTTTTGCTCTGTTTATATTGATGGGGTCTATGAAGTGTAATCGTGGACAGCTGTACACCGCAAAAATGTGGGCGTGGATTGTAAAATTTGTTTGAACAGGGAAATCAATGTTTGTTATCATGGCGATGCGTGAGAGCGATCTACACACTAATTTTGAAAACATCCCCACAAAATGTTAACGACGTAGCTGAAAACAAGCTTAAAATGGCTATATATCGGTGAAGTGTTACTGATTCTAACAAAGCTATTTTTGACTTGATAAACTGTGGCCAAGCCTCATCCGTGAGCGCCCATATGAATTACTATACTTATTTGTACCGTCACAATCAGTGACTCAAACCTTTAGTTTCAGACAGTTTGGGCTATACGAAATAGAGTTGGTAAGCTGCATTATATTGAGCGAATCGATCATTTATATGATAAAAGTGTCAACGCTCGCATGCATCTGACTGAATTATCTTTTATCATTTTATTCTATTTTTTCAATTAAATCGTGTGTGAAAATGGTGTAATAAACAAAAAATAAAAAATAAAGTAAATTATTGTAATATAAACTATATTTATCTATCATGTCACATAGTTCAAATTTGAATAGCTACTACATAAAATCATATCTAGCTTAAATAGATGCGGGCATACATTTTATTTATAATACTCACAAAAAAACACGTTTCTTATCGCTTATTTTGTAAAGAGTTTGATATTATCATTACACTTATTAGACACATTTTTATACTTAAGAAGGTAAATCGTTCAGACTTAGGCCCTATTGATCACAGTTTTGATATATTTGATCCCGTTGTGCGCCTCACTAATACAGAGTAACATACATAATACAAAAATGTATCAAACAATACAATGTATGTGGCAAAGAAAAAGGAATAGAGAAGTCCGCTGTTTTTGGTGATCATGTGGTCAGTTGCGGGAAATTGTACTACAATCTTGTTTTCGTACTGTTGGAATTGCTGAATAAGAATATGTTTATACCAACTATTCTGGATAAAATAGAGGATTGAATAAATCACTGAATTAAAGAAATAATATGATACTTAAAATTTAAAAGTGTCTGTATATGTAGGCTGCAAATTATGTCGGCCATGCATAGCTAAATGTATCTTGCATGAAATAAAAAAAATATCCTGTGTAGTTTATGCAATATGAATTGGTCTGATTGATGTAACAATAGGCTTTTGATTTGTTAATCAAAGTTGAGAACATGTTGGAAGCCTTTAGTTAATGATGTGTACCTTCTTACATGATTCAGCTCGAAAACCAGCTAAATAGAGTAAAGCTTGTACAAAGCGGATTAAATATTTTTCTTGCACTAAAATTGATTCGGTACGGGCCAATAATCCACCTGCTATGTGATCCGATTTAATTTGCTAATGATAAATGATATATCATTAACATTGTGCTCTGTATTCTCTAACATAATTTTCCTTCTATTTTCACAGGTGATATATATAACAGAAATAAATATATACTTGTGTCTCCAATTTTATTGTGTGCATGGTTGCACATGCAGACAATTTTTTTCAAATATTAACATTGATTTTAGATAATTAGAAAAGGAATTTTGATATGGTATAACTGCTAGTCAATAATTATTATAATATGTTTTACCCCATTGACAAGAAATGACACAACTTTCATTGATTGTTAGTTAATTGGAAATTGATATACCATATATAATAAAACAAAACCACAAATAAAATGTCACTCTGTAGCTCTAACTGGGATTAAAAAACGTCTGGAAGCATTGATATCAGTTTACAGTGTGTGTGATAATGATGATAACTTAAGAATTCGGCAACCACAAAGTGACATATCCAGTACGCGCTGCTGAAAATGTCAAGTATGAATACTTTATACTTGACATGATGATACATCGAGATACATTAATGCAATTTATAGAATATTTGAATTTTAGAATAATTATAAGTCAGCTATATTATGTGTAATTTAAACAATAAAATCGACATATTGCCAATAGCTGGATCTCTGTAAACCGTGACAATGACGAAGTACTAGAGAGGTATTGTCAAACGATTTTCCCCTCAGTACGCATCTTTTCTTTGGGGATTAGAAACATTAACATAGTAATTTAGCATAGTTTTTTTGCTTTAGACAGGCATATACACATAGCGAGATTTGACAAACCATCATGCTCATAGAATGATCCGTATATATGATAAGTGAGTATTTTATTATTTGTTAAATTTCCCTTTATATTGGCCATATAAACTATAATTTGAATATGTCACACTTTGAACTATTTTTCAGCTTACTAATCCCACTTTGACCAGATTTTGATCATAATTAGACAAGAACAGAAGATGGTTTATTGTATGATTTAAATTGGTATTTAATATTGTTTTATTTTGTGTCCGTATATAACAATATTACTACAAACGGTTTTCTCTGTGCCAGATTGAAAAGCAAAGGCGGTTCCAGGACGGTCAAGGATGCGAAGGCTGATTTTGACTGAATAAAGGGAACTGTTAACATGGCTCTAATTTGGTCCAAATATTTCATTTTTAGACATATAAAACACATATGTATTCCTTCTAAACTTTTAATGTAAACATAATAAATGTAGGCCTCAAATAACCGAATAATATGTTTAAAGCGTTTCATTATCAACGTCAATTTTGTCATTACAGAACAATTCTATGAATTGTATTATATATTTTTTGCTGATATCATAGATTTGGCGCCTATTGTGTAAATAAAAATGAAAGAAACAAGTTTATTTGACAAAATATTTTATTTTCTAATGCAAGTTAGGTCTACATCCAGAATTTGCAAGGGAAAGGACATAGCTGTAATTTTAACTAAAAAAGGGGGCTGGTGGACATTTTTTAAAATTTAAATTAAAATTATTTTAATTTTTATTCCGGAACGCAATAAGTTAACTTCCTCTTAATAAGTCCGATAATTCAAAATCGCTTTTTTCGTTACAATTTACAATTGCAGTCGATTTTGGTATTTTTTTAAAATTAAAAAAACAAAAACATTAAACATGAAATTTAAAAATCGCAAAAAAATTTCCTCGTGGGCTCCCATCGTAAACTGATATAACATCATCATACCTATACTGTGTCAAAATTTCAGAGCTTTATCACCTTTTTAAACTAATTTTAGCTTATTATACCCACTATCATGTCCACATACATGTAAGCCTGTGTACCCAGCAAACACAAAAAAATTGTATAACAATAATAAAATGCTGGACCAACGAAGACGTTGGGCGGAAGTTGTATAAATGTTATACAAATGTTTTGTGTCTGCTGGGTATGTGCTGAAATGTCGCTTAGTTGTGGTCACATGACCTGCAATAGCGCTTCATTGAATCATATAATAAATAGAAATGTTTTAAAGAATGATTATATGGTAAATTATACTGTACTAATAATAATAAAGCTCATGAGGTCAAAGCACGAGTTGGAAATATGGAGCTCATTATTGGTTTAACCTTTTCTTTTACCAATTTCGCAGTTATGCGAAAATCCCCTTCCTTTACCAAATTCTCATTTATGCGAAATCCACATGATTGTGTACATGCACTACCTCAGGGGCCCTCCTTAAACAAGAAGACGTTTTCCAGGGGAAGTTTTATACGGGGGAAAACTGTAAAGGAAGAGTAAGGCACGCATAATTAAACTGTAGTAATCTGAATTGTGGCATGGATACATCGGTTGTAATCATACGATATCGCGTCAGTAGGCCTATAGTTGTTTCTCTGGTTCAAATCCTCGTTTAAGTCCAGGCAGGCGGCAGTTGCTGAAAATGCTCGGTGGTGATCGCCAGTGTCTCACACATCAAAATACTTTAATTATTCGGTGTTATTTAGTGTCATTTTGTATAGTATTATTATTTGAACCCAAATTTCTTCATACATTTATGATCTATCTTCAGTTGAATGGATGATTTATGCTGGTACGTATGTGAACAAATGTATAAATAAGTAATTCAATAGTGTGTAGTAAAGATATGGGAGACCGTGGCTAGTTCACACAGGGGTTAGTCAGTACATTTCCCATAATTTTGACAGTAATTGTATTTTCTGTGCTGCATTCTAGTGAAGAACTGTATCAGTACTTATTGTATTGACTTATGTTGTTTTCAAAATAAATTATGAATAAGTAGAGCATTTTTTTCTATTTTGAGGGGTCAGAAATATTTTCTGCTGTTGCACAAAAAGTTATTTTCCTCAATGTTCGAAATTGAACCTGACAGCTTCAACTCCAATAGTTGTAGTGCCCTAACTAAACTTTATAATCCTTTATACATGTTAGGCTGCCTTCTATGATGTCTTAACCTTTTCACTACCATACATGACGGAAATTTCCGTCGTCATTCGTCAATGAACGTAACCATAAAATGACACAAATTTTCGTCAAATATATACTACATTTATGTATTTTTCGTCATTTGAAGCTGGAAATTGCGTTAGCAATTCCAGCTTCAAATGACGAAAAATAGAACTCCTACACCAGTATATCTGGATCCTGGCATGCACCCCGGCCTGGAAGTCAAAGGGTTAAAATATATTTTTTCAAATACGTTCATGTTTTCTCACTCTACTTTGTTTTTAATTTGGGAATAATGTAGACTAAAAATAGCAGCTATAGTTGAATATTTCTGAACAAAAATATCAGTCTTCTAACATCACCACATAACAATATACATACGGGAGTTATGATGTTAATGTTAACGATTGTGTTAGTTTGTTGTCTGATGGTGGATGTTCCACTCGTAATTCGATTGATTCTGCATTTCTGATGATACCATCCTTGTGTGGTAGGCTTCAGACGTCTTATGTTTGAAAAAAATGAATACCAGATTTGTCGGTAATAATTGCTGCTCATGTTTTTTAAATGCTTCTGTTTTAATTGACGCTTATCATAATCATATAATAAAGGGCTGAAGGAAATTAAAACATATTTTGGATGGGAACTACTAGCAAAGGCTTCGATAGATTATGTTTAGCTTCTCTCCCATTACTTATTATTATGTACCTCATGTATTTTTTTTTGTTATTTGCATATGTTATCAAACTGTTATTAATACTGTATCTTGTATACTGAATAAACTGAATTCAAGAAGCTAATGCACATTTTTCTGAAAAAAATAACAGACCTATTTAAATATAAAATCTGAGAATACATGTATGATTCTCAAAAAAAGTTTTTTGAAAGGAGTGAAAAATAGACCCTGAGAACATCCACACCCTATTATTGTGCCGTAAGGGTCATTAAACTATTATTAGTCATATTATTGGCAATTTTGCTCTACTTTTGAACAAAGTTACAGGGGATCTTAGGGTCTTAAACAGAAAAGCATCGATTGGACGTAGTTTAAAAAAATGTATCATAAGTCATGTGATACCGTTGCGTTGGCTTTGTATCACAGGTGTGAATTTGTGTGATCGCATATCTCGGCCGTTAACAGCTATTTGTCATCAAAATATAGATTCAGGTAGTAAAATATTCAGCGAGCATAGTAAAAATGTTAACAATGTGTTGAACTATTAAAATTGTGGTAGGTTAAGGGCCCTAGGTCTTGACGTCTTGGCTTGCGCAGAAACTGACAACAATGGGGGCGCACATCCAGGCAAATTCATCTGTACATGTACACAATATAACCAGCCATAGCCTACATGCATGTTCAAATCTACAAAAAATATAAAAAATATGGCAAATTACTATTTATTGGCCGTTGTCGCGCAAATAGAGTGGGGTGTATTATCAGGGTCATATTTGTAGGCTCCTTTAAAAACTGTTTCTTGAGAAACATAATAACAATATTATTGTATGTTATAATTTGCAAATATGAGCTCTTTTACGTACATAAGCCTCCTTACTAAAACAACTTCATAAACATGACAAATTCAATATAACAAATGATTGAACAAAACGATCGTGCATGGGGATATATTTTACTGCATATATATTCAGACCAGGATGTTAATTACATAAAAGTCAATCTTCTTATATTCCTAATCGCAATATCCAATAACCAACTCTGAAATATATTATATATATCTCTAATATGGCACGTTGTGTCCTTCAATAATCCTTAATATCAATTTACAATATGGTTCTAAAGCGTAGTAACAATTGTAAATAGCTAGGTCAATACGCTGAATAAATAATAGTATCCGCTTCTTATACAATATTAATGTCACTAAGGACATCAAACCATGCCCCCTTTATATTTTAACATATTTTACAGTCTTTCCATATCATACTTGATATCTGAGTTAATTTGCTAGGGTTATTAATACAACATTTATTGAATATTTTTTTTATATGTTAGTATTTACAAATTATACATGTTGTGCTTAACATGCCTATGAAGGTACTCATTTATTTGTCAAGACATTATCGCAATTTCAAAATAAATAATGCATATGACAATCATTATGCTAAAAGTTACCATGAGCAATGATTTCTTTAGATTTGTATATGTTCATTAAATCAGAACATAATTATATTTATAATTTATAAATAGTTCTAAAGCATTTTTTAATGACCTAAGCTGTTAAAATATGCGGCTCTGCTAACATGGTTAACAGCAATAAAATTGCATTATTGAAACTATCAAAATAATAAATTTTTGGTGTGTTCTGCTAAGTATCGTTAGATAAATTTCACCAATTGACTACTAAATTAAACTTTGATTTGTCTGTCACATGAATTTTAACCATCACGTTTATATGTATATATATATTGATATGTTACCGAGGACTACCGTGCGAAGTTAAAGACAGCCACTGCTTACTTATCAAGTGCGCAGTGACTGCCTTTTGACTTTGCAGAGCAGTGTCTGGATCAAATAATCCGTGTGTAGGTTCTCAGCAGTTGCAGTCCTGATCCAGATCATCTAGTCAGGGTTTTGGGAACTGGCACCAGTCGCCCTCGTGTGTCGGGGGACACACACAGACCACTTCCATCAGGTACTGCTTACACTCACCTCCATTCTCACACGGGTTAGGATAACACATGTCTGCAACATACACACACATGTCAACATGAAAGATTCAGACGACACAACATCGCAGCAGGGCGGATTCAGAGGACACAACATGTAAACAGGGTGGATTCAGGGGCACAACATCGCAGCAGGGCGGATTCAGAGGACACAACATGTCAACAGGGTGGATTCAGAGGCACAACATGTCAGCAGGGTGGATTCAGAGGACACAACATGTCAACAAGGTGGATTCAGGGGACAGAACATGTCAGCAGGGTGGATTCAGAGGATACGTGTCACCAGGGTGGATTCAGAGGACACAACATGTCAACAAGGTGGATTCAGGGGACAGAACATGTCAGCAGGGTGGATTCAGAGGATACGTGTCGGCAGGATGGATTCAGAGGACACAACATGTAAGGAGGGTTGATTCAGAGTACACAACATGTCAGTAGGGTGGATTCAGAGGACACAACATGTAAGGAGGGTGGATTCAGAGGACACAACATGTTAGGAGGGTGGATTCAGAGGATACAACATGTCAGGATGGGGATTCAGAGGATACAACATGTCAGGAGGGTGGATTCAGAGGACACAACATGTCAGGAGGGTGGATTCAGAGGATACAACATGTCAGGATGGGGGGGGGGTTCAGAGGATACAACATGTCAGGAGGGTGGATTCAGAAGACACATTATGTCAGGAGGGTGGATTCAGAGGATACAGCATGTCAGGAGGGTAGATTCAGGGGACATAACATGTCAGGAGAGTGGATTCAGAGGATACAACATGTCAGGAGGTTGGATTCAGAGGACACAACATGTCAGGAGGGTGGATTCAGAGGACACAACATGTCAGGAGGGTGGATTCAGAAGACACATTATGTCAGGAGGGTGGATTCAGAGGATACAGCATGTCAGGAGGGTAGATTCAGGGGACATAACATGTCAGGAGAGTGGATTCAGAGGATGCAACATGTCAGCAGCAACAAACCAAAAAAGGAAATTCTGAGATTTCGTTTTATACATTACAAGGACAAGTTATTTTCATTTCTCGCCATTCACATTTCAAGGTGAATGGACATATCAGTGCCAATAGAGGTTACATTTACAACGCTGAATTATTTCTATTTAAATAATGGAGACTAAATATTATTTTTAAATTTGAAATCATCAGAAACATGATAAATGTCTTAGTTAGTTTTTTTCCGGTTCATTTGGATACCTAGGTTATGGGTATACGACCATTATAAATATGTTAATTCTTTCAGTGCGGGATCGTCCTTATACGTATACCTGACGTATAGAGAACCTGACGTATAGAGACGTCAGTTTATGACGTATAAAGACGGTCCCCGCACTGAAAGGGTTAAAGTGTACTATTACATAATATTTATTATTGGAGACCTAAGACTAATATAAGAGCATAATTATAAATAAATCACGGCTTACCACACATCATAGTTTTCAGTTTCTGAACATAGTCATTATTAGTCAAATCCTGGTAGCTTCTATCGTTGAGAAACAACATATTGGAGTCATCATCTATAAATATGGTGTAGCGAGTTATACCAGCGTCATTTAAAATTTAAACTAATGTAGTAAATTTACAACAAAGTGAAGAAAGTTTTATTGCATTCTCAACTCTTAATAACAAAGATACAATTTTTAATGTGCAACCCATGGCTAACATATTACAATTATCATATTCTACTGAGAATACTAATATGTTTTTTACATCCAAAGTTATGTTTTATTTTTATATGCAAAGTTAATATGCCATATCAAGTTTTTATTGTATTATTTACAACGAACCTGTCAGCTCCATCATTTCCGTTTGACGTGAGGTTCTAAGCCCGACCACCAGTAATTTAGCTTGGCCTCTAATCTCTTCCGCTGCAGCAATTGCCTTGTCCTTATTTGAACCCAAACTATAGTCCATAATTAGTACCACCACATTCGGTGCTTCTGGTCTGTCAAAGATAAACAAATTATTGTTAACCCCTATCCTTTGCAATCGTTTGTCTATGTTTTTTCCTGCATTTGAAGCTGGAATCGCCAAAGCAATTTCCAGTTTTCAAATGACGAAAAAAGAATTCTGTTTTTTTTTTCAAAATATACATCTTCCAAATTTAATTATTTCACTAGCTGATTATCTACAGCAAAATACATTATCCATTTCAGTGACATTGTTATTTAGTTTAAAATCTACTCAAAACTGTATGTATACACGATCAATCATATTGCAGGATAAATCGGTTTCCACGTGAGATGATCATAATTTAGGTCAATAACATCGTTAAATTTCTAAACAACAGATAGTAGATCAAGAAAGTGTAAAAAGTATGCATAGGATACAGGTCTGCGCTATATATGTAAGCCAAACAGCCTGTCTTAAAATTTGTCTTACAGACCATAAGTAGCCACGTGTGCACTGACAAAAAATATCACAACAATCATGCCCCCCGCCAGCCAAACAGTGTCACCTTTACACAATACAAAACATGAAGGGGGGGGGGCAGCTAAAATTTTCAGGTGAGTGACCTGTGTGCGGTCTACTATGAGGTAGGTGCGCCATGCATGGATGCTCCTCCCCCCCCCCCCCCCCTCATATACATGGAGCCATGGTCGTTATTCACTGTTACCATGAAATTAGTAGAATATACTATATCCATCCAGTGTTGTGATAAACAGAGGCATGCGTATTTGTAACAAAATCCATCCTTTTAGTATTGATTACGAAGTGAATAGAGATCCAGTTGATTTACGCATAAACCCTTTCAGCGCGGGGACCGTCTTTAGAGGTCAGAATCTGACGTTCAAAGAATTTTGTCACATTATTATCACCTACTTGAAGTTGTGGCTCGCTGACGCGATCCACAACTTCAAGTGGGCGAAAATTATTAAGATTTAAAAAAATGGAGGTCAACTATTTTGAAATCCTGCTGATTGGTGTCACGTTTTATCTCTATCCCAGTAAACACAAAACATCTGTATAACATTTGCACAACGTCGGCCAACGTTGGTCCAACATTGTACAATTGTTATACCGATGTTTTGTGTTTACTGGGATGTTGTCTTCACCTGTCATATACTCGGAAGCAGGACGAGTTGACAGTTTCAAAGGCTCTGTCAACACGTCCAGGACCCACTCCCTGCTTAAATACGCCATCCTGGTTGATCGCGTCCATTAGTTCTGTGTTGTTTGGATAACTATCAAATGGGAATGACAAGTCAGCAGTCCATCTGAAACATAAGTAGCCTAACGTTATAATCATGAAATCACATTTATAATCTCCATCTCCCTCGGACAAGCCCTCACACACAAGGGCTTAGAATAGCTAAACATGGGATTTGGATCGCGAGGACTTGGCAACGGAAGATTGTCTCCCATATGTCAATTTCGACAAATAAATGTATATTAATTAAGTGATATAACCTACTGAACTTGAATGAAATATTTAAAAATCATCGAAAAAAAATTGAAAGGATATGAAGAAGACTAAAATTAGATTTATTTCCAAGTCATATATTGCCATGTAAACAAAATGTGTGCATTATAGTTAGAGACTATACCATGGCTACAGTTGTATCGTCTCGCATATCAGCCCGACCTAGTTATATTGTCCAGAGGTTCATGGGTCCTGTATCAGCCGGGTGAAAATGTTTGTATGTGGTAAAATACAAACCTTGGTATGAGATAAAACACTTTATACCACAAATAACCACCGATTTACTCAGTGGGAGTCGGGCCACTTCAAAGCTTATTTTAGTCGACCTTAATTGGCATGTGAAAAGTGTGGGATGGGGTATTCCCCTGCAGCGCCGATTATCTGCCCAATGCTGGGCCAATAACATTAACATGTGGCCCAATGATGTGGTAACTTTCAATCGTCCTTTATGTGTAGAAATAGTTTGTTTGGGCTTTCCGATATTTTTTTTACTAAATCTAACAATTAAAAAAATGATATCATGATCTGCGGGATATACTACCTCATACCAGACTAAATGTCAAAATTGATATGTCATCCAGAGGAGTCCCCTTAAAAAAGGGAAAGCCCATTTGGATAAGCTTTAACCCTTTAACTACCGGTGCCGCATAAATTCGGCTTTTTATTAGCACAATAACTACCACCTTTTCATTTAAACATGCTAAAGATAAATGTGACACCGATCAGCAATATTTGAAAACAGTTGACCGCCATTTTGTAAACTCTGAATAATTGTCATTCACCTTAAGTTGTGGATCGCGTTAGCGAGACAACTTCAAGTGGGTGATAATTCAGATTGAATAATTTTACGGTTAAAGGGTTAAAATAATCACATCAAATAATTTGATATTGAAAAATCAGTTAGAACCCCCAACGGTTGTCCTTCAATAGAAAACAATTTTTGATTTAAATGGTATTAATTTGAAATCTCAGTTACAACGATCTGTGCTAATGCCGTATCAACTATTTGGGAAAGCTTTCTGGCCAGACATGGGGTATTCGTATTCAGTATTCGTATTCATATGTATTCGATTACATTTTTTTGAGTATTCGTGTGTATTCAGTATTCATGAAAAAATATGAATACAAGTATTCGTAATGTATTCAAATACTTTTTTGAAAGGCCTGTATTCATGAATACTTTTTGAATACATTGTAAATACAACCATGTCCTATTTCCACAGATCTTGGTCAACAAGAGTAAGCATTTCCCTCAAAAATATTGTTTTCCTTTTCTTTTTCTCAGTTAACTTTTTATTATTTTATGGGTATACAAGGGTGGTACGATTTGTCATATTTTCTCAGGGCAGTGGGACTGAGTTTGAAGTTCTTTAATAATATCCATTTTATCCATTGGAATATACATTCCAAGCGAGACATACCCATAATCAAGCTTTAACAGCTTCATCAATGCTAAACCATTGTCGTTAGACGTTCTCCTGATATTGGTATAGCAGCAATCACCCTTCTACAGGGTGGGGTGCGGCAGTTGAGGACTAAGTTACGTAACGTCCTGTCATTCGGATCGCTGATAAGCTCCAGGTAACTACACGCCACCAGACAGTTTAAGTGCCAACGGTAATTAAAATGCGATTAGTGTAACTATAAAACGTGTTACATAGACACAACTAATTTATATTTCCCTCCTTGCTACGATCTTACACACGCATACCATTACACATGTAAGTTATAAAAAAGAACAACATTTTCTCAAAAGATGTGTGTCTCATAACTCTGTGCGTTGTGAGATAATGCCCTTGTGTCTATACGGCGCAAAGTGTAAGTTTTTCTTATGGCTGCCTTGAGAAACCCGCGAGAAATTCTGGCGGGTTTCTCAAGGCAGCCATAAGAAAAACTTACAATTGGCAACATATAATTCAGTAAACAAATTGTTTTTATAATGCATCCCGCGCAATTCACATCTCAGGGTGAATGAAAATTAGAATGAGTGAGATGGCTGATTCTTTCTTACCCAAAGGTGACGAGACAGAGTTCTGTGCTGGTGTCGTCAATGCTAAACTCTTCCACCATTTGAATCACAGCCAATCTGGATAAAAGAGCCTCTATTCCACTTTCACTGGTGTCCAGTACCATGGCAAGGTCCAGAGGGGGACATTCTACAATGAGGTAGACATTAAGTATACATAACTATTAATCCAAGAGTCATTCACAGAAGATTTATCAGAACGGAATTATAAAAAGATACAGATATAACCAAATTTAAAACGAGAAATACTTATGTTTACGAAAAAATAAACATATTCTAAATTGAATTAGTTTAACAAAGTTTCCCCTCAAATATTTTATCAAATAAGTTAATATTAAACTTGGATTAAAACTTACTTTGTAGATTGAAGACATTATGTCGTTGCAATGTCTACTATTAGAGTATTTTTTGGTGAGTAGGTTGATAATTATCTAGGTTGATAATAACTATTATCTTACGAACTCGAAGCAGTGATCACAGATGTGGCTGCGGCTACCCAGCAAACATAAAACATTTGTATAACATTCATACAAAGTTGGACCAGCGTCGAAGACGTTGATCCGACGTTGTATAAATGCTAAACAAATGTTTAGTGTTTGCTTAGAAGGCCTTAACTTTACAACCCTGGAATATTTCTGTATAAGCCATGAAAACCTTTTTTTTTTATTTGAGATCATCATAAAAGGTTTAATTAGCTTTTTCTGCTTCATTTGGAAACCTATGTTACGGGTCTGTGGCCATTAGAAATACTTACATTTCTCCAATGCGGTGACATTATTTTATATGTCAGAATTTGTCGTATAGAGACGTCAGATTCTGACGTATAAAGACGGCCCCCGCGCTGAAAGTGTTAAGTTAGTCCCACAATACTTGGGATGAATGCAGTTACCCCTCTACTCTGGGGACTATCAGACCCGAATATAAACTGAGTGAAGTGCCACGACATTTCAGCAATAAATTGCACAATAGCGAGACACGAGTCTCTGCCCGTCCCAGGGCACTCTGTACTCTTGGAACAAAACATTAATTGATGTTCTTTTCCATATAGTAATATATAGAAAGGTCCAACTATACCTGGTATGTATGTGGAACTTTTCTCTATTAGTGAACTTTCAAGGGAGGTTTTTTTCTTGGAAGAGTGTAGAAGTAAATCCCCTGGGCATGCCCAGAACCACTTATAGGGTGAGTGAAAGAACCAATCTAAATGACCCGCCATCACCCCACCCTTACGTCATATAGCAGACATTTTTCATTTATAAATTGCACTGGTTCGTATTACAAAGCCACTTAAATAGGTACCCAGTGGAAAAGTGACCTTAAGCAACAATTACTCACTTGACCATAATTTTATTGCATAAGCAGGGATGGGCTGAATTTGGTGTGCTCTTAGCAGAAGTTTATTATATTCCGCCAAAACCTGAATATAGGACATTGATCCAACGCTGCGTATATACATATTGGACCAGTGTCTACGGCGTTGTTCCAGTATTGAAAAAAACACCTTGAATATTGTGTTGTGTCTAAACGTATGAGCTAAGGTCTGAAGGACATCAAGCCGTCATTGGTTGGAAGTCTTTATAGTTTTTCGGGCATGATTACCTCTGACATATTCACAATGTCTGCCAGTATGTGTGCTGTCACATGTACACTCGTAACGCTCGGCACTCTGTACTTTCTCCACACATGTGCCTCCATTACGGCAGTAATTGGGCGTACATGGATCTGAAACATGAATAGAACATGAAGACATGCAACATTTAGATCTGAACTATTGCTTTCATTATTGAGCTGAATAGTTCTCACAATTTCAAATTTTGCTACATGAATATAATTATTTTGTGCATTTTGGTGATCAAAACTTGATCATCTAATTGATGACATCTAATTGAAAAATAGAAAATGTTCTTATTTTGTAAATATTACTTTTATCTGTATATCAAAATCAGTTTTATCGTGTTAGTGTGGAGAGTGATATCAGAGTATTAATAATGTTTAGCGGATTTTGGTCTCCATGCCGTCATTACAATAATTTTAGGTACCTTTAATCCACTACTTATTTCCTCAAAATTTAGGATTTTCCTTAGCTTGATACACAAATCTGTATCCGGATCGTAATTTGGATCCGGATCGTAATTCTGATTATCTCCAAAATGGAATGGATTATAGGCCCACCTTGGTCTGAGACACACCTCTGGTAAAAATTTCATGCAAATCCGTTTATATTTACTTTTTAAGTAACCCTGCTGACGGATGGACGAAGGGTAAATGAACCGACACGTACAAAATATATTTAATTCTTTTGGCGGAAGTAATAATTATTAATTTTGCAACAAGGAGGGAAGACTGGGAATATATGTTGACGCTTTTACCTTCCGTGTATTCTACTTACTATTGTCCATTACATTACAGAACTCTCCTGTGAAACCATAGTCACAGTAGCAGTCAAAGTGTTGACCAGTAGGCTCACATGTACCCGTGAGGCAGGGCATAGTGGAGCATGGGTCTGTAACAAAAAACAGGAAAGATAGAGACATGTTGCCGTGAGACAAAGCATCGTGGATTGTGTGTCTTTAAAGGCCCAGTCACACATACAAACACGCACGTCCAGCGCACTAAAAAATGAACAATTTTGGTTTGTGCGCTGGGTGAACACTATTAATTTATTGTGTGCATCAACACAATATGCACACATTTATTGCATGTACAACAATGTGAGGGTTTCTCTGCGGGGGAAGTTAGACGCCCGAAGAATGGCAGAACAGTGCCGTCTAACGTTAGGTAAGGCCTACAGGTGAATCACAGGCTCGATATCCCTTGTATTTTTGTTGGCAATGTTTTTCCCGGTCACATATATATAATGCACAGTCCACGGATAAAGAAATAAAAAATAATTGATTCCGTATTGTGAAAAACGTAGCGAGTTGGCAACGAATGCACAACGTGTTCTAAGCAAATGGCAAATGAAGAGCACGTTGCTAACGCTTTAGACGCATACAGTGTACATTAAACCCTCGAACACTTATGTTGGCGAAGATAGTAACTTTTATCAGTTTGTTTGGTACCTATGTAATCATTTTTAAAAGAAATAATGTGTTCTAAGTTCATGATATTATTATATGTTTTGACTTATTTCCCACATTTCAACAACATCTTCAACACTTGATGCCGTGCATCGTGTGAAACACGCTGGTCGAACATCTGGGTGTGGTCAGCGCCTGCTCTGAGGCTCATGCAGAGCAGGGCAGGCGTGCTGCCAGCTACTGCCCAGTGCGCTCAACGTGCAGTCATGTGACACAAAGCAAGCATATCTGGCGTTGATATGACGTTGTTGTAGCGCGCCCTACGTGTTTTTGGCGGTCTTCTGACGTGTACATTGATGCGTTATCATGCCTTCAATATTTCAAACATGCACAACTTCCGGGGGCACAAATTGTTCACACACAAATCTGCGATGTCCAGTTAACATATAATCTATATGGGCGTGCTAAATGACTCCCAGATTTATTAGTGTGGCGCACTGGCGATAAGCTGTGCACTCGTTAGCTATATCGCCCTGCTGACATACAGTGCGTTAGCAAAACGCTGCATATTCACTGATTTATGCACCTGATTTATTTATAACTCGCTGTATATATGTCATGGTTCTTCTCATATCCCGACAAAGTTCATGGATGCACACCAACACACTGCTCTCATGTTTGTCACTCAAAGTCTTGGTTGTGCATCGTGTAAGTGGGACTGGGGTATTAGGTGCGTTAGTATTTTTTTAATCGACATGACCGTCTATTGCACAACCGACTGTGTTGTCCTAAGGCTTATTAACCTTAGGCAAAACAAGCAACACAGTTGGTTGTCTAAGGAGATGGTCATGTCAATTTAGAAAAGTAATAATAATAATTTCACATGACATAATGGTGCTTTAAAATTAATCTTCGATTTGTACATTTAGTGTGCAGATACGTATTAGAACACAATAGCAATCAGGATGATCAAAACAATATATAATCCAGTTCAAACAACTTTGGTAATGAATCATATAAGCTATTTCAGAGTGGCTGACAGATTGGTATTGTGCAAATTTAGCCACCGCACCCCAATCACCTCATTTAAAGCATCGTATGAAAGCTTTTAGCTCTTTTTCCGCTGAGTTATCTTATTTCAA
Source organism: Flabesymbios commensalis (assembly GCA_964017125.1). Taxonomy (NCBI): domain Eukaryota; kingdom Metazoa; phylum Annelida; class Polychaeta; order Terebellida; family Flabelligeridae; genus Flabesymbios; species Flabesymbios commensalis. The sequence continues at coordinate 41,185,264 of OZ024915.1, forward strand.
TTTTCACACACTTCAAGTTGTGCCTCACTAACGCGACCCACAACTTCAACTGCATGGGTTAAAAATACTCACATTTGTTTAATTTTGGACCAAGCATTTCTAAATCTTGATGTTTTCATTTCCAATAACGGTGATTTGATCGGCTGGCTAATAAAACAAATTAAAAACGACTATAATCGTGCCTACTGCAGGCCGGGTTAGTATACCAGCTTTGAAATTTTTCATATTACCTCCCAAACTTGAGCTATAACATTTACGTTTACTGATTCATCAGTGCACGCCTGCAGGGTGGGGTAGGGGGGGGGGCTTAGGCACTCATATATTTGCTTGGGGTTGCAATTAATAGCCACCAGGCAGAGATTGTGGGAATTGACCAACCACAGACAGGTATATGGTTAACATTGTCAGATGCTGAGATGGCTCACTGGAGGCTGAACTCGAGGCGCCAAACACAGAATGTGGTGGTTTATTGGCGAGAAGCTCTGAGCAGTGTCTGTGAGTGAGCGAGCTGCACTGTGCTAGGAGTGAAGAGCAATGAAGCTCCATAGCCAGATTTTTCCAGTAATTTATGATACAAAGTAAAATGGATACTCACCACACAGCATATCCAAAAAGTACATATATTCATTCTTCATCGTAGTGTAGTCGGTGAATTTTTTCAAGTCACTTGGGTTGAACCCATTGATGTACAGCATCTCTTGTTCGTTTGCGTATTTAGCGTACAGAGCTATTGTCCTGTCAACTTTGTTTCTCAGGCGCTGAGAAGCAGCTCCTAAATTACCAGTCCTGGCTGAACCATCCGTGAGAAGAACTACCACGTTCTCATAGCCGGGTCTGTCACCCATTGAGAAACAATTCTGGGCGGCAAAATCCACGGCATCGGCCGTCTTCGTTGCCGTGTTGATACGCTTCACGTCGCTGTCAATGCCTGCCAACAGGGAATTTTTGTCAAGATATGTGTCCAAGTAAAAGGACATCTCCTGCGTGGTTGCATACGTCATCATGGCGATCTGAAAATTACCAAAATGTTCCTTATTGATATATTTCGACAGCTACTTGCTCTCGAAAGTAACGAAAGTAACGGAAGTAACAGTAACGGCTTATTAGCAACGGCGAAGTAAGCAGAAGCTGCTGATTTCCTTTGTACTTAAATTTTCCTTATCCTGCTAAGTTAATTTATTTAAATTTTCACCCACTTAAAGTTATGTCTCGCTATAGCGACCCACAACTTCAAGTAGGTGAAAATTATATAAATGTAGAGCCAAGCAAATTGATCAGTTTAACCTTTTAAGCGCTAAGCACGATTTTAGTTGTTTTTAATGTTTGTCTTATTAGCCGACTAAACCACTGTTAATGGAAATGACATGTGTGTTTAAAGATCAGGATTTGCAAATATTTGGTTTCTAATTAAACATATATGAGTAATTTTCACCCACGAACTTAGCGGGAAAAGGGGATAAAATATAGCCAAAATTAATTTACTAAAAACGAAAGCTTAGGGCCTATGTGTTGGACCTTTCTTCGACGCTGGCCCAGCATAAATACAACACTTACTTGTGTGGCATCAATGCCGATCTCCATTTCTTCAATAGATAGTTTGAGGAAATCTTTAACAGATTCCCATTCAGCATCGCCATTATATGTGTAGGCCGTGTCAATGATGAAGCAAATATCGAGGTGAAGGCATTCTAAAATGGCACACAAACATAGCTTAGACAATACATAATTATGTATATTTAGCGACTGTCTACACATATTAATGATATCAATGATACTCGGGGGTATGTATTTATTTTTTTCACGTGTATACCCTGTATACTCAGGTGTGTCTTCTTACTTGTGTTTTCACATGTATACCCTGTATACTCTGGGGTATTTATTTACTTGTGTTTTCACATGTATACCCTGTATACTCAGGGGTATGTACCAACTTGTGTTTTCACATGTATACCCTGTATATTGTGGGGTGTGTACTTACTTGTGTTCTCACATGTATACCCTGTATACTCAGGGGTATGTATTTACTTGTGTTTTTACATGTATACCCTGTATATTGTGGGGTGTGTACTTACTTGTGTTCTCACATGTATAGCCTGTATACTCAGGGGTATGTACCAACTTGTGTTTTCACATGTATACCCTGTATATTGTGGGGTGTGTACTTACTTGTGTTCTCACATGTATACCCTGTATACTCAGGGGTATGTATTTACTTGTGTTTTTACATGTATACCCTGTATATTGTGGGGTGTGTACTTACTTGTGTTCTCACATGTATACCCTGTATACTCAGAGGTATGTACCAACTTGTGTTTTCACATGTATACCCTGTATATTGTGGGGTGTGTACTTACTTGTGTTCTCACATGTATACCCTGTATACTCAGGGGTATGTATTTACTTGTGTTTTTACATGTATACCCTGTATATTGTGGGGTGTGTACTTACTTGTGTTTTCACATCTATACCCTGTATACTCAGGGGTATGTAGTTACTTGTGTTTTCACATGTATACCTTGTATACTTCTGTTTTCACATGTATACCCTGTATACTCAGGGGTGTGTACTTACTTGTGTTTTCACATGTATACTCTGTATACTGTGCGGTATGTACTTACTTGTGTTCTCACATCTATACCCTGTATACTCAGGGGTATGCACTTACTTGTGTTTTCACATGTATACCTTGTATTCTCAGGGGTATGTTCTTACTTGTGTTTTCACATGTATACCCTGTATACTCAGGGGTGTGTACTTACTTGTGTTTTCACATGTATACCCTGTATACTGTGGGGTGTGTACTTACTTGTGTTTTCACATCTATACCCTGTTTACTCAGGGATATGTAGTTACTTGACATGTTTTCACATTTATACCCTGTATACTCAGGGGTATGTATTTACTTGTGTTTTCACATGTATACCCTATATACTCAGGGGTATGTACTTACTTGACATGTTTTGACTTGTATACCCTGTATACTCAGGGGTATGTACTTACTTGTGTTTTCACATGTATACCCTGTATACTCAGGGGTGTGTTCTTACTTGTGTTTTCACATGTATACCCTTTATACTGTGGGGTATGTACTTACTTGTGTTTTCACATCTATACCCTGTATACTCAGGGGTATGTATTTACTTGACATGTTTTCACATGTATACCCGGTAGACTCAGGGGGTATGTACTTACTTGTGTTTTCACATGTATACCCTGTATACTCAGGGGTATGTAGTTACCTGACATGTTTTCACATCTATATCCTGTATACTCAGGGGTGTGTACTTACTTGTGTTTTCACATGTATATCCTGTATACTCAGGGGTATGTAGTTACTTGACATGTTTTCACATCTATACCCTGTATACTCGGGGGTATGTACTTACTTGTGTTTTCACATGTATACCCTGTATACTCAGGGGTATGTATTTACTTGACATGTTTTCACATGTATACCCTGTATACTCAGGGGTATGTACTTAATTGTGTTTTCACATGTATACCCTATATACTCAGGGGTATGTACTTACTTGACATGTTTTGACTTGTATACCCTGTATACTCAGGGGTATGTACTTACTTGTGTTTTCACATGTATACCCTGTATACTCAGGGGTGTGTTCTTACTTGTGTTTTCACATGTATACCCTTTATACTGTGGGGTATGTACTTACTTGTGTTTTCACATGTATACCCTGTATACTCAGGGGTATGTAGTTACTTGACATGTTTTCACATCTATATCCTGTATACTCAGGGTGTGTACTTACTTGTGTTTTCACATGTATACCCTGTATACTCAGGGGTATGTAGTTACTTGGCATGTTTTCACATCTATATCCTGTATACTCAGGGGTGTGTACTTACTTGTGTTTTCACATGCATACCCTGTATACTCGGGGGTATGTAGGCCTACTTACTTGTATTTTCACATGTATAGCCTGTATACTCTGGGGGACATTCACAGTAGAAATTAGCCCCGCTCACAACACATGTACCTCCGTTAGCACATGGCAGAACAGAACATGGATCTGAAATCAACACACATATAAATACAATTCAACAAACCTAAGACGTTGAACCAATGCTGGTTTCATGTTGGGTCAGCGTCGTGGACGGTGGGCCAACATTAAACAAGCATTGGTGAAACGTATTGTATTTACTGGGTGGTCTTCAGGTTACATGCATATATCTTTTTTTTAATATCATGTCATATATTGAAAATGTAATCAATCATCAATCAGCAGTTGACCTCCATTTTGTCAAATATGAATAATTTTCACTCACTTGAAGTCGTGGATCGCGTCAGCGAGACACAACTTCAGGTAGGTGAAAATTCAGATTAAATAATTTAGCGGTTAAAGGGTTAAAGACATATTTAAGAGCTGCCTGAGAGATTAGTCATAACGTTCGCTCAGTACGTAATCCTAGCCAAGATACTCCAATTGCAGGATTGCCGATGTCAGAATACATTTATGACAGAATATCATCTCGCATATGTACGGTACACCAAGTCTACTACTATATTATCATTAAGCATACTTTACTAAAGCAGTGCAACAAGGAGACAAAGAGATATCTAGGAGAGGGCATCATGTTCAGGTACTAGTATACTCACTGCAGGCTTTCGAGAGTAGCGTGGGCGCCTCCATAGGGAGTTGCATGTAGCTGGATACTTCAACAATGTGGTCGGCAGCTCCTGCTATAATCTGTAGCTGGGTGTAGTCGTAACTGGAGACTCCAACTGCCAGCGTTTTCATCACGTCACTTCCCTATGAATAAAAACATACAAAATGACAATTGTAACGATTACATTTGCTATTTAGAAATTGCATTAGCAATTGCGTCCACAAAGCTATGGTACCAGTGAATAAATTCACCGGTTTAAGGATTTGCCCTCTGAATATGGACAAGAACGTTTTCTTTATTAAGGTAGTCAGGTTATGCGTTGTAATGGCAAGATACAACTTCAAATTGTTGTAAATTAGACTTGAATTGATTTGCCGAGGTATTCCTACCCAGCAGACGTAAGACGTTGAATCAATGTTTGTTTAACGTTGGTCCACCGTCTACGACGCTGGACCAACGTTAAGCAAACATTGATTCAACGTTTTATGTCTGCTGGGTATCGCTAATATAATATATCCGGTGCGTGAAGGATTAAGAGAGATATATCTTTAAAATCACAGGAAATAACTGAGCATATACATCTATTGTATAACTTGTACTAACATTTTTTCTCTAATTTACTTGAAGCCATATACATGTATACTAAACATGGCAACTGCCAGGTTCAGCAAAATTGCAAATCTTGTGATAACGCACTCCCCCACCTTCATGTAGTTGACATCTGTCAGTAGCTGTGCCAGTAGTCCAGAATGAGGCTCTGACGTCACAAAAATAATCAGTTTCTCAAAGTTGGGTCTTCCCTTGTTGAGGCAGAGGTCTCTGGCACCGTCCAGGCCCACACCTAGATCTGTGGTCGCGTTGTTTCCACTGTACATCAGGTCTTTCATCACACCGCTGTGGAGAAGCGAGGCCCAGTCCGTGTATTTGTCAAGATCAAACGCGGACCATGCCACGTCGCTGTATACCACCGCGCCCACCTGAAATATACAAACGTGCAGAAGCATCCAAATCCAAGTACTCTAATCTACATCTGCAGAATTATTACTAGGAAAATGACCCTTTTAGCTTCTGGGCATGATGGTGTCTATCAAGAATTCTGTTTGCCTACGACATGGAAAATTTCACTGGTCACTACCCTTAATACAGCAGCTTCAGTTGTTATCACATTCCAGCACACACAATACGTTGAATCAACGTTGGTTTAACGTTGGACCAGCGTCGTAGACGGTGGACCAGCGTTAAACCAACGTTGGTTCAACGTCTTGTGTATAGTGGGGATATGTACACTAGCTAGCTAGCACGAGACGTTCACCCAATGTTGGGTTGATGGTAGACAGCGTTGTAGTTGGATTTATGTATCTTGTTTGCTGGGAATATTTTTTATACCATCGTTTGCGTAACTTATGGAAGATGGCTTTTTTAGTTCCGAGGGCTACTTAACATTATTATTTAGATGTAGGCCTATATGCTCTCTATTTACTGTTTTTAATTTTTTGCATGTGCATATTGCATTCATGTTGTATTTTGTTGTTTGTGAATCTTTCTGTATTTTTTTCAAAGCTGTCTAGAAATGTGGTGGTAACGCTGTAAACATAATTCACAACATAACATAATGTTGAAAATGATTAGGAGTATAACACACATACCGCATTTTGTGTGACTCCAATGGGGAGAGTATTTACTATCTCACCCACGAACTGCTGAACTGCTCCCCATTCTGGAGGGCCAACATTACTACCAGCGTCCAGAACAAAACATATGTCCTGGTATGGGCAGACGTCATTGGTGGTGTCTGAAACAAGGGTAAAGTACAAAAATTCATCAATCACTAAATCAATCACTTAATCTCTAAATCGCTAAATCATTGAATCGCCAATCAATCAATCAATCAATCAATCAATCAATCAATCAATCAATCAATCAATCAATCAATCAATCAATCAATCAATCAATCAATCAATCAATCAATCAATCAATCAATCAATCAATCAATCAATCAATCAATCAATCAATCAATCAATCAATCAATCAATCAATCAATCAATCAATCAATCAATCAATCAATCAATCAATCAATCAATCAATCAATCAATCAATCAATCAATCAATCAATCAATCAATCAATCAATCAATCAATCAATCAATCAATCAATCAATCAATCAATCAATCAATCAATCAATCAATCAATCAATCAGTCGGTCAGTCAGTCGGTCAGTCGGTCAATCAATCAATCAATCAATCAATCAATCAATCAATCAATCAATCAATCAATCAATCAATCAATCAATCAATCAATCAATCAATCAATCAATCAATCAATTAATCAATTAATCAAATAATCAATTAATCAATCAATCAATTATTCAATCAATCAATCAATCAATCAATCAATCAATCAATCAATCAATCAATCAATCAATCAATCAATCAATCAATCAATCAATCAATCAATCAATCAATCAATCAATCAATCAATCAATCAATCAATCAATCAATCAATCAATCAATCAATCAATCAATTAATCAATCAATTAAACAGTATGTCTGTCAGTGAGTCAGTGAGTAGGTGGATCAGTGAGAAATCAATACATAAATAAATCGACCAATCAAGTAATCAATTAATCAACCAATCAATCAAACAATGAATTAGTCGTTAAATCAATCAAAAAATATTTTTAGAAATCGATCAATTGTTTATCATAAAAGACAGGTGAGATATATAAAGAGTCCACTTACGATAAACATCACAGTTATCCCCAGAGAAGCCTTGTGGACAGGAGCAGTGATGTCCCAGCCCTATCTGCGTACAGTTACCATTGTGCTGGCAGGGGTTGGGATTACAGGCATCTGGCATCAACACACAGTGAGACGGGAAATCAAAAAGTTGATAATATGCAACAGTTCGTAGTTGATCAAATGTTAGCTTGCATGAAATTCAGCCTCCCATGTTTGCTGAGCGCACATCCAAGTGGGTATAATAAGCATAGATTTGTGGTCTCTGTCAGATATTTTTGCAGAAGCGAAGCTGAGCACGACTATACTGTATTCGTTTTAGTCCATTTTATATTGGGAATATTCCAGACATTGGAAATCAAATGTGTGTTTAAACATCACCCAATAATGATCATTTTAAACTAAATATATGACACGTTGATACATGTATATAGAACATTGTATTTAAACAATGCCTTTAAACAATACTATAATGTTTAGAAACCAAAATGTATATGTTGTAAGTTATTTTACATAAACTTTAAAATGAATTGTGTACTAACTAAACGGAATCGTCTTCCAAGTTTTGACAAATTTACATAAATCAGATAAGTGAGGGACACTATGAACATGATTTTTTTTCGCTTAGTTTAGAAATAAAACATATAGTGTTACATGTATGATACGTTTACAATATATTTTTAATCATGAAGTTATCAGATACCCAACAATATGTTCCATAGTAGATATTGCCAGCATCATGTCAACCGATGATACGTTTTTTAGCGAGTAAAATAGTGCATGCAAATATAAAAACGAAACATAACTTTAAAAATGTCACAGCATGTTTACAATCAAAATTATCTGGTTTTGAAAAAAAATGTAAACTGTATTTTTTCACTGACAATCCCTACGTAGCATAACATATAATTCTCACCACAAAGTGACATCAAATAGTCTGACATGTTTTTCTGCAGCTCGTTAAATGTAGGAGCAATAAAAACAGTATTTGGATCACCAGTTATGACTTCAAGCTCTCCTGGATCGGATGGTCCCGTTCCCAGAGCCAGAATCTGCAACAGTTACCAAGGTTACAGTGTATATGCCACTTTTATTGAATAATACTAGAATTTTTTTTTTGGTCACGCGTATGCACTACTAAAATATAATTTTATTACCCCTTAATTTGAAGCGTTGAATGGAAAATTTAATTTGTTACTCACTTTAAACTTCAAGTGAGGAAAAGTATTTAACCCTTTCAAGCCTGAATTTACCATTGTCATCTTCATCCACTACAAGACGCGAATTACTGTCGCAATTCTCGACTAGTAGTGAATTAAGATGATTTGATGTGGTTTAAAAATTAAAGATAATTACTATATATTGGTGAACCAGTTTCCTGGAAATTTTCATTCTAAAACCCTTGGTTGTAAGAAAATTAAGTCTGTTCCAGGGATGTAAAATAATGCTTTAATGCATCGTGAGGGCTTAAAAGGTTAACCCTTATTTTAAAGCGTTGAATTAAAAAATTAATTTTTTACTCACTTGAAACTTCAAGTGAGGAAAATTACCTATACGTCCTCAATTTGAATAAAAAAATATGTGTACCTAGCAATTTCAAAACCAATTTAGTCGTAAATGTTTCTTTTTTGAAGACAAAGAAATGTCGAAACACGGCCATAGACGTGATTAGCTCTTTAACCCTTTAACCGCTAAATTATGAAATGAAATTTTAACCAATTTAAAGGCCGCGAAGTTTTCTAATTATAATTTTCACTCACTTAAAGTTGTGTCTCGCTGACGCGATCCACAACTTCAAGTGAGTGAAAATTATTCAAATTTGATAAAATGGAGGTTACCGATTTTGAAATCTTGTTGATTTATGTCACGTTATACTATCTTGAACATGTTCAAAAACTCATAATCGGCTCCAGCAGTTAAAATATTAAGGGTTAAATAAAATTAACTTGTGAGAAAACGGTACAATATGTTATAGTAGAGACGTTCTGCACATTCATTTCGGATATATTTTATTTGAGTATTTTATAAATTGTCACTTCAAACCTCGACAACAATTCTTATCATATTATTCAAATAATTGTTTAATCATGTAAACGAGCCAATTCATCGTAAAAGCCATGTACCTTGCTGATGTCTTGTAAATACATCGCCGCAAAGGCATAGTCCTCATGTCCGCCATCAGTGACCAGAATGGTCACCTTTGTGTTGTTAGATCTGGCATCTGGACCACCAAAACAGTAATCCATAGTGTAGTTCAACGCCTCTCCTGTCTGTGTTAAACTACAAATAAGTGAGGAAAAAATACAATTACTTAACACCTTAATTATTATCATTAACCCTTTCAGCGCGGGACCGTCTTTAGACGTCAGATTCTGACGTCTGTAGACGGTCCCCACACCGAAAGTGTTAAATATCTATCATGGCCGTAGACCCATCACATAGGTATTCCAATGAAGCGGAAAGAGCTAACTAGGACATTTATGATGGTTTCAAATTGACATTAACACTTTGGTCTCCATGATTCATACAAAACTATTTCAACGTTGTAAGGGTTAACCCTTTAACCGCAAAATTATTCAATTTGAATTTTCACCCACTTGAAGTTGTGTCTCGCTGACGCAATCCACAACTTCAAGTGAGTGAAAATTATTCAGATTTGACAAAATGAAGGTCAACTCTTTTCAAATCTTGCTGGTTGATGTCACATTTTATCTTTAACATATTTAAAATGTGGTACTTAATATGCTGGTAAAAAATGAAAACCCGAATATATTCGCACCGGCGGTTAAAGGGTTAAGAATGTAAAAGATTATCATGGTTATGTGCTATGGGTTATTAAGTCCATAATGCTACATATAAAAGTTATGAGACGCCCTTGGACCTGACCAAGTTCATGGCTTCAGGAGTTGTCGAACACGTATAAGTATACTTTATCAACATACAACAATATAATAGACATATGTTCTATATCATAATATCGACTGAGATTATGAAAAAGTGTTGTATTTCTTCCAGCTGAATTTTAGTTGGCATTTAAAATATGCTTTCACATCCCGAGAACCACATAAGCTCCAGCTGAAAAGAGCGGATGACCTTGCTATAGTTGGGCCTGTTTTTTGTGTGGTTATTATAATTTCCTGATTATCAATGAACATCGTGATTATACGTTTCCTTTGCTTGTTTGAACAGTGATTGTCAATAAAATTAATCTATAGCTGAGTTATGTCAGGCCTACGTTTCCGACGTCAGGCCAACGTTGAGCCACCGATGGGTCATATATGTCCCTTCTTTTTCTGGATTGTAATTAGTATAACGTTTGTACAATGTCGACCCAACGTCTTCGACGTTGGACCAACACTGTAGAAATGTTGTACAAAAATTATTTTGTTTACTGGGTAAATTTCCCACCTGTTGTTATCACACTGTATGTTGGCAGGATCCATGATGGCATCGCGGATTCCCACAAAGTTATCGTAAGCTGTCAGGTTGAAAAGCAGATCTGGAATGTCAGAATAAACTACCATTCCAACATGATCTCCGTCAGGTGCTACGTTGAATTTCTAGAAGAGATAGAAATAGCACGTTAGCATTATTTTTATTTTTACAATGTATATGTTTAATTACGAGTAAGCAGCTACTGCTTTTTGGCTTAACTCTTTTAAGCCTGAATTAACCATTGTCATCTTCATCCACTACAAGCCGCGAATTGCTGTCGCAATTCTCGACTTGTAGTTGATGAAGATGATTTGAAGTGGGTGAAAAATTAAAGAAAATTGCCATGTATTGGTAAATCATATTCATTTTTTTTAACGTAAAACTCTCAGTTGTGGGGAAATTAAATCTGTTTGCAGTAATGTAAAATGATGCCTTAATGCATCGTGGGGGTTTAAAGGGTTAACAGAAAAGAATAGATGTGGGAGCTTGAGGTGGGAACTTGAGATATCTTATTTATCCCCGAATCTTTCCCACAAATCGTGTGAAGGGACCCGGTGGAAGACAGCGATATATATCAAGTTGTCACGAATTAAAGGGCTCCAAGGATTAAGGGGTCGCATCAACCATTTAACAAGTGACATAATTATATGACCTTTTAATCACCAGGTCACGATTTGTTCTCACCTGAATTATTAGCTGTAGAAACATCTTGAACTCCGCCCACTTGTCTGGATCGCATCCTGTTTCGAATGATACATCAACCACCACGCAAATATCAAGGTCAGTACACATAGACTGAAAAACTGGATAAAGCACACTTCTAGGTCAGTACACATAGCCTGAACAACTGAATACAACCACATCAAGGTCAGTACATATTGACTGAAATACTGTAAAACACATGTAAAGATCAGTACACATAGACTGAAAAATTGGATAAGACGTATGTAAAGGTTAGTATGCATATACTGCAACAGTGAATAAAACGCATCTAAATAATTACACACATATTGAAACACTGGAAAAAACCCCATTATACTCAGTGCACATAGAGTGAAATAATAAATGAAACACATGACAAGGTCAGTACACATAGACTGAAACACTAAATAAAACTAATTTATCTAGTTAAGTATGTAATGTAGTCACTGGATTGCTGAATAAAACAAAAGTATTATTATAATATTCAACTTAACTACATTTTACCCACATTTCCAGCTTTAAATGAGTGAGGAATACTTCAAGGTTATTATTATTGTGTTGTTACATACCGGAGCACGTGGGTCCAAACCATCCGTCCATACAGTCGCACTGGAAAGCCTTAAACCGGTCTGTGCAGGTGCCGCCATTAAGACAAGGGTGAGACTCACAGTCGTCGTAATCTGAAAACAAACAGACAAAAAACAGGTTTCACTAAAAGACTCAATTTTAATTTATCCCACTAAAATCTTACCGTTTTTCCCGCTAAATTACATAAATAATTTAAATTTTCACCCACTTGAAAAAAGACACAACTTCAAGTGGGTGAAAATTACTCATATTCGTTTAATTTCAGACTAAGCATTTACACTTCTCGATGTTTAAACGCCCATTTAGAGATATCCGGTAAACACGACACATTGACCCAAATGCTGATTTAATGTTAGGCCAGTGTCTAAGACGGTGGGCAATGATTAAATTAACATTGAGGCGATGTGTTGTATTTACTGATTAAATATATATACTCGTATCATGTAGAGCTAGTGGTTTTCACTTTTGACGCACACAATTTAAAATACAGTGAGCGATTTAAAGGAGAAAGATTTTTCAATACCTGCTATTTACAACCATCATACCCGAACGCCGCGTCATTTACACCACAGGGACATCTGGCGAGTGCATGGTTAATACAAAGTGTAGCTTTGTATAAAACATTTTTTTTATGCCACAGGAAGTTTTAAAATGGATTCATAGTATGGGAATATCTGGTGAGTGTTCCGTTGAAAAAATATACCAAAATTATGTGGGCGTGTTTGAAAAGTTAGTTATGCTACCCAGTAGAGTTCAATAGCCGGTGTACACTAATTATCATGAATATTGGACAGTGCGGATGCGGGTGTGAGGACATGCAGATGTAGCATTTTGTGTAGTTCTTCGACTTATATCAAACATATGTTGTGAATAGGCCCACATGTTTTTTGTAAATATATTTTGATTTTACACGACATGGCAGCTACATGTAGCTTGATTATGTTACTCAATTAATTGATTATAGAGTTGCTCCTGTTTTAAGCCGACATCTCGAAAAACAGTAAGCGCTTTACTTTAATTAATAACTCATCTTTCTAAAAACGTTTGGTAGCAAGGATACCTAAAGCCGGGCATACATGTAACACTTTGAGACACGGCTCAACTCAGCAGGTTAAAGAGGTAGACTTGGGTTGCTTAGTAAGGTGCTTACGTGATATCGACCGAACTGGACGCCAGATTGCTTGTTTTGATTGTATAAAAATTGGGACAAGCTGAATGAAACTGTTTGGTTGAATTGAATTGCATCTGAAGGTGTGTACCCATCTTTGCTAAATATAATAATAAGTTCATTAATTATTAACCATCAAACGCTTATCCATAGTCGTTTTTTAATCCGTTTTATTATCCGATTTATTCACAGTTATTGGGAATCAAATTTGTGTTTAAACATCAAGATTTGCTAATGTTTGGTCTCATATTAAACAAAATAATATTAGTAATATTTTCGCCCACTTGAAGCGGTAGCAAAACACAACTTAAATTGGATGAAAATTAAAACAAATTAACTTAGTGAGAAAAGGCTTAAGATGACATCTGCCACAAATATAAGCCTACTTATTCCAGGATGTTTAACTTTCTTAAAAATATGAAGAATAATCTTACCGCCGTCACAGTTGGTGCCATTGTATCCGTCCACACAATGACACACGTAGTCAAACATGATAGTCTCACACGTCCCGTTGTTCATACATGGGTTACTATTGCAAGGCTGTAACTCTGAAACCATGGGACATACTCACAATTGATGGGGTCCAAGCAAAAACATGCTGTTTTTTGCTGTTTTTAAAAAAAGCTGTTTAAAAGTCTAAAATACCTATAATTCCTCAGATTTCTATGCTAGTTAGTTGAAATAAAGTGCAAAATGTTTCGTAGCGGTGTGATTTCTACTTAAACGGTTGTCAATATGCTATGATTTATTTTTAAAAAGCCAAATCTACACCTGATATAATTTGCCATCAGGAAGTGATTACATTGGCAGTTTACTTTTTGTTTTAAATATATATGTATATATTTAAATATAATTATTATAATATTTTGAATATATTTACGTTCTTCACACAAATCTCCGGAATAGCCATATGCGCATGCGCACGTGAAGTTGTTCAGCTGGTCAATACAGGTAGCTTCATTATAACATGGGAAAAGAGCACAGTCATCTATATCTATAAGGAAATAATAAAAAACATACAATATGTCATAAAACATGTCAATAATTCTATGTGCACCACTCTCATCCAATACATGTTGAATAACGTAAATTTGCATGGGTAAGCATCAAGCTCATTTGGGACTTCTGAATCAGTGTACACATATGGACTTAATCAAGCATTTATTCTAATTTCAGACTCCATGAGATGTAAATTACTGTCGCAATTTAAACATAAATCTTGTTTAAAATAATATGATGTTACTAAATATTCAAAATTGCACCTCAATTAAAAACTCATTTTATTCTCCATGTTCATGCTGAGTGAATGTGGCCGACATATTTACCCGTTTCACAGAATTCTCCGGTGAAGCCTGGATCACAGACACACTGATACTCCTCAAGGCTCACAGCCACACACCTGGACATCATGGTACAGTTATTCATGGCACATGGATCTGAAGTGAGAAAGTAGGCGTAGAGGTGGTGAATTTCACGTACAGGGATTCGGTGATTTGGTAACTTGATAGGCCGGGGGCCCATCCCACTCGACAATATCTTAATTTCTCTTATGTGAATTAGAAAAGTTCAGATGATCTTAACCTTTCTAATGCAAATATGAGAAAGTTAAGATAATCTTCAATTTAAGATTTTTAATGCGATGGGCCCCAGGCCTGAGATCAAACTAAGAATCTTAAAAATCAGATAATCTAAATTTTTCTCTCATTTCCATTAGAAAAGTCAAGACTGGTCTTTTCTAATATAAATGAGAGAAACTTAAGGTAATGGTAAAATTACCATGTTAGTGGGATGGCCCCTGCACCCTTTTCGAGACACGTGTCGGATAGCTTAGAGTTTCTGCAGGGTATTAAGTTTGAAAGTCTCATCTGCCAGTTAATCTTCATCGTCTAAATTAAGATGTTAATTATGCTGAATATGCTGATCTGATTTAAATTAAAATAAGGTGCTCCATGACTGAGTCACTTCGGGCAGTGACTCCGTTTAATTCTAAGATGAGGATGTTCTGAAGTTCTGCCACATCAAACACATAACTCGATCGACCTGTTATTTGATGTATTGATAAAATGCAGAGCAACTTAGGACGGATCTCTTACCAACCACGTCGCACATTTTGTCAAGCAGAGCATCTAGGTTCGATTCCAAGCTGTCGAACTGGTCTACTTCGACTATATAGGCTGGAGCACTGGCGATCATCTCCATCTCTGCCAGCTCCATGGATGACGTCACCGCTATCATATAAACGGCAGCTCCTAAAACATATATACAATAACTGCAAACAAAATGTGACTGCCACCATGTAACAATATCCCAGAAAACACGAAACGTTCAGCCAATGTTGGTACAGTGTTGGGCCAGCGTCAAAGACTGAATGTTTCTTGTTTGCTGGGTAGTGTAAGTCAAATTAACTTGTAGCGCCGATTTCACAGTCCATTCTCAACCGATGTTCATGAAATTTTGCAAGGAATATGTTCGATTCCCCTGCCAAATACCGTTAAATTATTGCATAGTTTAAAAGTCACACCATTTGACATGTAGGAATTTTTTATTTACGACGTTCCTCTATAAACCCATTAAACTGTTTAAAATTAATGCCCGTTTAAGCCCTGAATTGCATTACATGCCAAATGGTCTAACTTTCAAAATACCCGCTACAATTTTTTGAACTTTGCAGGGTAGTTGGCGCAGGACTAGACAATAATTATAGTGCTTGTAAAAAATCAACAACATGCGGTACAAGTTAATGTGACCTCAATTATATACTTCACCTCCTTTAACCGCCGGTCCCACTTATATTCGTGTTGATATTCGTTTTATATTAGCACATTAAGTACCAGCTTTCAAATATGTTGATGATTAAACGTAGCGTCAATCAGCGAGACTAGAAAATCGTTAACTGATCGCAAATTTTTCAATTCTGAATAATTTTCACTCACTTGAAGTTGTGGATTGTGAAAATTCCAATTGAATAATATGATTCACCAATTTTTATTACAAATCTAGAATAGCTAAGTGGGTTAGAAATATCGGATAAACATTTATAAACGGGTAAATTTCACACCTGTCTCGCGCAGCAATTGAGCTTCTGTTTCCAAACTGGAACCCGGAACAGCAAAATCTGGATTACTTCCTCCATCAGAAATCACAATCACTATGTCCTTAACCATGGGACGATATCTACAAATCATAAACATGAGAAACATTATGTTACAATCCATCTGCTCAGCAATTTCGCAAAAATGTATCATTATATTACAATCACGGTTCCAAAGCTAATAATATACCCTCATGGTTATTGTAAGCTATTAAATTTGAATTTTCACCCATTTGATGTTGTGGTTCTATGGACATCTTTAAATGAGAGAAAAATCTTAAGATCGGAGGCCAAGTTTTTTAAAATCTTGTTGGGCAAAATACATGTGCTTCCCATAAGAAATATTGTAATTGACCCTTTAAGCGTTAAGCACTACATAATCTGTTTTATAAGCAGGCTAAATAAATGTCATTAGGAAAATAAAAGGAGTGTTTAAACATCAAGATTTGCACATGCCTGGTCTTACAAATAATAGTAACTTTCGCCCACTTTAAGTTGCGGATCGCGTAGCTAGACACAACTTCAAGTGGGTTAAATGTTAATTTGTCCAGCTTAGCGCTTTAGGTTTTAAACATGAGCTAACAAAATAAATTGAACATGAATACAGTCACAATGGGTACATCTAGAAATTGCATAGTTCATTCTAATCTCGTAAGAGAAAATAAGCAGCATTTGACTTTCTGTAAATTCACACTCACGGATCTCCCATGGAATCTTGCAGCTGTTCACGTGCGCAGAGCAGACCCCCTGAGGTGTTGGTAAAGGTGCCCTTTATCACAGTCCCCGCCAGGGCATCGATCTCAGCTAATGTATCCGCGTTATCCACCGTGGAATTCATCGGCATATACTCGTAGACATCGGTGTCGTAGATGCAAACGGCGAGGTTGTTACCCCACCAACTGACACTGAAGGTCTGGACTATGCTGTGAATGAAGGGTACCACGTAGCCGTCCCAGTCAGGGTCTGCTATACTGGCTGAACGGTCCACTGCCAAAACCAGGTCCGCCAGGCAGGCTGAACAAAATAAAATAAACAGCAGGTTATCACTCACGTCAAGTTAAACCGCTATAGTCGTTTTTAATATGTTTTATGAGTCTATAACTTTTCTGATATTCTGAACGAATTGGGTCCTTAGGAATCCAGATTCGCAAATGTTTGGTCACTAATTAATCAAATAATGAGTAATTTCTACTCACTTTAAGTTTTGGGTCGCGGTAGCGAGACACAACTTCAAGTCGGTGAAAATTTAAATTGATCTATAATTACCTTTTTCGCGCTTTAACGGCTAAGTTATTGAAAATAGTCTATCATGAAAAGCACTACACATGCCCAGCAACACGAGACGTTGAGCAAATGTTGTGTTAATGTTGGGTCAACGTCGCAGACGGTGGGCCAACATTAAGGCAACTTTGGGTCAATGTATCTAGCTCGCTGGGTAGAAGTTACACTGGGTTAATGTTATTACGTAGTCTTCACACAAATGTCACAGCAAATTAACTGTAAAAAGAGACCAACATCATTATTAGGATACTGTTATTTAATACAATTCCCATATAAATAAGTGATTAATCAACAAACAGAACATGTTAAGTGACCTTCTTCAAAGCATGACAAAGTTCAGCCATCGGATTTTAATCAACATTTTGTCTAAAATATCAACACGTGATAAAGTCCCCACCACTTCAGTAGCCCCTTTTAAATTGGTAGATATAGTGTTGCTTCGAACTTTGTACGCTAATTAACCTGTTAACAGAAAATGAGCAGGAAAAACCAGTGTTACAGTATTTCTATTTGTTTAAAATTAAAATTTACATTTGTGACTGAACTTTTTCATTATATTTAATATAAATTCGTGCTAAAAGCGTTTAAATAGATGGTACCGGTGTGAGTTTAGTTTAGTTTTTTACAATTTGAAATCACCACAAATGTCATTTGAAAACCTTTGTTATGGATCTACGGCCATTATAATTTTTTTAATTCCTTCAGTGCACGAAAGTCAAGCCCCACACTGGTTAAGCAAGTGTGATAATCTCGGCAGGGACACTTCCTCTATATCTTTATCTTTCATACTTACATGATTCACATATTGGTCCCCTGTAGGTTGGAGCACATTCACAAGTCCAGTTTGATATGGTGTTCTCACACACTCCATCATTCAGACATGTTACATTCTGCTGCATGCAGTTGTCACTACCTACAAGGAGTAAATAATGCCTGAACAATTTATCTGCTGCATCGTGAAAGAAACACAAGATATCTAAATAAACGATAAATCTATACAATACAATACATCTCTAATATCATTTGTTTATCCATCTAAGATAATGAATTGCCCTTTCATATACCATATACATGTGTGTAATTGCAGTCTTAGTCATTCACTTCTTCAAATACAGATAATTATATTTATTTAAAACATAATGGTGGTTGGGAGGGAGAATGACACATATTTATATATGCTACCTAACTTACATGTATTTGATTATTAACATACAAGGACATCATTCAATACCTTGAAGATAAAAGCATACTGTGTTCTATTTTTGTCAGCCATACAAGGACCAAGTACACTATTCTAATCCCCCGACCAATGAAAGAGTGACTTTGTCAGTGATGAGATTAGGTAATTACTGCTGCAATCAGTTATTTAAATTGTCTTTCTTATCAAATTGCCTTAAATCAGAGTGCAATAAAATAATGAGGTACAACAGCTCGTTTAATTTTCATGTCACTCTTGTGTTTGATCTCGAACAGAGCATCCTGCAGTCTTCAGAAGTATTTGTTCTCACTAGTGGGAACTACACCCGCCAGTGACAGGATGGAACAGAGTGCAAGTACTCTACTTCAGACCACGCCCACTCGGTTAACTCGTGACTAAATTATAGAAGTGACGCCTATGATTTATTGGGATAGAGTACTATACATAGACATTGCAACGGCTTGCAACTTTGCTTTAATCAAAATTACTCTAAACATATCTTAATTCCAGAGGGAAACTATGTAAAAAGTGGCTTGATTGTTTTTAAGAGCACTTGATGACTAGTCTTTAGCACATGGAATTTGTTTTACAATAAATACCTTTTAATTCCAGAGGGATCACCCACTGGCCACACGGCGTTGTTGCAACGTTGAATCAACGCCGTTGACGTTGATTCAACGTCGCAACAACGTCGTGTGCCATTGGGAATGCATAAAAAATGTTATTGATTGTTACTAAAAAGCAGTTGATTACCCCACCTAGTCTTTTGCAGATCATTCCACGGATTCCCAGCTGGAAGTCATTGACGGCGTCAGTGTAGGTGGTGTACGTTCTGACGTGCTCTGACATGGGTGCCTCCTCAAACTGGGTCAGGTTAGCTAGGTAGTCTGTACTCACTCTGACCGATATACCAACCACGAAAATGTGTACACCTTTATTCCTGAAAGGAAAGTAAGAAACGTCAGGGGTGGATGGGTTAGCCAGTTGATCGTCGATGATGTAACACTTTCATGTGCTTTTAATCTGGAAATAACCAGAATCAAAATGACTACAATTCTGCTGTGCAAAGTCAAAAGGCAGTATCTGCTGACTTGTAAAGTAAGTATATACTACCTTTTGACTTTGCTCAGATCAAATTACCGTTTTGATCAGGTTATGATTACAGTGAACGAGTTAATCACTGTTTACTAAGGACTACTATACGTTTTATAGTTATCTTTTTTTAGTATCATTTTTTTCAGTTTTCACATAACTTTTTATAACTTATGAAAGCTGATGTACTCACTTCAGAGCTTCGAGCTGGTATCTTTCCTCCGCTCTGTCGGATGTACTGTCCATTCCAATAAGTAGAAGCAACACTTTCTTGGAATCTGTCCTCATGCCAGAAGCTCCACTAAATATACCGTCTCTTGCGTGCTACAATACGGCACGATTTCAGTCAAGAAACAAGGAAACTGAAGGTCATATTTTCATTTTTTATTTATTTGAAGTTGGTGTTGCTGACGCAACTAACATTGCTACCAGATTTAAATAAATGAAACATATAGCTATGTAAGGGGAAACTGTTATCAGTTTTAATTTGTATTGTCTTTGAGATATGCGTCTGCATAGTCGATGAATTAAAAAAATATATCGGTTGTGAACATATTTTGAATGACAAAGGCGTCAGATGTTTGCTCATTGTTTAATGGCGTATAAATCGTCACCTAAGTCCAAATTTAAAGACCAATGTCAATACAAATATATATTAGGACATATTATTAGGGGCAAGCTCTATGAAATAGTGAGGGTATAATTTCTCATTCAAAATAATTTATTAGAACTTTTGGCTTTACAAGTAGCAGTAATATTATACATGTTATATATTTTATGTTTTACTGATCACTACACGTATAATGTGATAATAATGCTCAACGTGTTTTATTAGTTAAAATCAACCAAAAATACATGTACGAGCATTACTCTTCTAGCTTTCAAGTGTTCTATTCTTACCGCCAGAGCTTCAGCCACGTTGCTTTCCGCTCCCGCAACTGTTGTGGAATTCCAGTCTGCAGCTTGAATTTTCGGGTCACCGGAATCATCGAAAAAACGGTAAATGCTATTTACTGAGTCATATGATGAAAATGCAATCTGGTTCTGTAAGATACAAAACACTGAATAAACATCCCTTTGAAATATAAAATATTGCCAGCGCGAGAAAATGTTTAATAATTTTGTATATAGATTATTAAAGGGTTAGGCCCAGGCTAAAATCCTAAAAATATCGGTGATTATATTTTGGCTTCTTATTTTGACCATATGATGTAAACATGTCCAATGACTAGAACTGCAAAAGTTTTTTTTTAATTTTCTGCTGCGCATTCATCAGTTAGGCTAGATATAGAGACGAAATTCCCGTATTTCTTATTTTTGACATAGTTGTCCATAATTAGAAATCAGGAATTTCGTCTCATATCTAGCCTAACTGGCGAAAGCGCAACACAGAAATTTAAAAACTTTTGCAGTTCTAGTCTATGGACAAGTTTACATCATATGGTCATATTAAGAAGCCAAAATAAAATCACCAATTTTTTTCACGATTTTTGCGTGTGCCAGTCCCTTTAATTATTTATTTGATGATTCGCAAAAAAAACCCCTCAAATGTAGCCTACTGTTTTTTTCACACCTGTGTAGTTACAACGTTAAGTACCTGACGACCCTGGACAAACAGTGAATAATTGGTAAAGCGACTACCCTGCCTCCTGTTGGGTGGTGTCCTCATAAGATATGTGTTATTGCTTCATTATTAAACATTACAACGCTGAAATATTGTTGTATAAACCATGGCTTTTTCTTAAATTTGAAATTATCATAAATATCTACGACCATTTTATATTTTAAATTCTTTCAGTGCTGGGACCGACTTTAGACGTCAGAATCAGACTCAGAAATATTTTGTCTCGTATTTGTTCATATCCAAACTAATAAAATTGTGTGGACTGCACGTTACTGTAATCTTACTATGCTGTAATTATAGTAATGTAGCATATTTAGCATATACACTCTTGAGTTTTCGCGTGAACATTAGTCTAAACAAAACAGTTCAGCTATGGTCACTGTTGGGCGTATTGTTATTGAAAAGTGTGTAACATTAGTCTGAACAAAACAGTTCAGCTTTGGCCACTGTGTGGCGTGTTGTTATTAAAAAGGGTGTATTATGGATGCGAACCGTAATAGTTTTGTCTGATAGCCTTCAGAAATTAATGAAATTTCACCAAGGCCCAGAAAAGAGTAATATTTTTAAAATGTGATAGCCCATACATATCTCACTGCCTTTTGCGTATTACAAAGTCACCAGGTCACCTAAATGACGAAAAGTGAAATTAGGCCAAAATTATACTATTAATACTTCTAACACATTGTATCTCTAGAAATGATTGAAAATATTTTGATAGTATATATATTATTCTCTTTAGTTTTGTCCTTTTTGTTAATTTTTAAAACTTGTTTATCCTTTGTTGACAATAATATCAAATTATGTATTGTATAATATAAGTTTGAAAAATAAATCCTCTATAACATTCCTCGTGGTCGAAACAATGAAAAAGAATAAAAATATGTCATTAATACTTTGAATTGTATTGTGATAATAACGAGTTTATATGAGATCGTGGCTCATGTTGGACTTAAAAAAATGCCACAGGGTAAAAGTGCAAACCACCCTGAGGGTATTTTAAACTTAAATCTACCATATGAAAAAACACTCTACATCCTTTCCACGTTATGGCCAAATTTCCTCCTGACTTCAGCTCCCAGTAATAATGCTGTTGGAATGGTACTTTGCATATTGCAAGAAACGCAAATTGAAATTGAAAAGTCCACTTTGAGTGTCATAGTCCAGCTGTCCATGTTCGCATTATGCGGACATCTGAGAGAGGGTGGATCAGTCCGTGTTCAGATTCAGTTTAGGTTTATGAATTGAGGAAAAAGCCTCGCTTGACAATAATTATGCAGCGTGAGCCTGCGTATTGCTATGACGGAAGTGGCTACAGAAAACAAGTAAATGACCTCGCAGGGCCTTTAACCCTTTAACCGCCAAACTTCAAGGGAGTGAAAATTATTAAGATTTGACAAAATGGAGGTCAACTCTTTTCAAATCTTGCTGGTTGATGTCACATTTTATCTTTAACATATTTAAAATGTGGTACTTGATGTGCTAATAAAAAATGAAAACCCGAATATATGCGGCACCGGCGGTTATAGGGTTAAAGTCATGTTGGCTGTGAAATTGCAAATATCTGAGTTATATGATTCAATATTCTTATAAAAAATAATATATAATACCCTTGTGAAAAATGTATGATATAATTGTTATGTCTAGCAAGCAAGATTAGGTTTACTATGGAAGCCCACTGCATGGCTCCTGGAGTCATTGGTCCCCAGGGGCCGTATTCTCGTACAAGTTACGATATATCGTAGGCTTCTGATTGGTCGAGATGGTCATCTCGACCAATCAGAAGCCTACGATATATCGTAACTTGTACGAGAATACGGGCCCAGTGCAGTGGTATTGTGCACAGACAGCCGTTACAGGATCGGGTTATCAAGGCATGAGACTTGCACCACAGCACAGCCGTTGACGCTTGAGGATGAACATCAGCCCTGACTTTGAATATGACAAAATAACTTGCTTCAAGCAAGCTTGATTATCGTAATTCAACCTTGAACAGCATCGCAAATCGCGAGACTAGCAACCTACAAGGTGGTCATAATTGTTCCGCCAAGGTCGGTTTAAAAAATACCATAAAATCTTATCGTGTACATAGTATTTGGGCACCAGTTTTAACATTTTTAACCCTTTAACCGCCGGTGCCGCATATATTCGGATTTTTTATTTTTTATTGGCACATTAAGTACCACCTTTTAACCATGTTAAAGATAAAATGTGACACCAATCAGCAATATTTGAAAACAGTTGACATCCATATTGTCAAATCTGAATAATTTTCACTCACTTGAAGTTGTGGATCGCGTCAGCGAGACACAAGTTCAAGTGAGTGAGAATTCAGATTGAAGAATTTGGCTGTTAAAGGGTTAATGCAATTACCTGCGACATTGAATCAGAAAAGTACAAGGCTACATCTTCTGCCATTTCCACTACTTCTGACCATACAGCATTAATTGTACCATCAGCTAGGAACAGGATGTCCATGTTAGTACAATCTATAAATAAAGCAAGTAAAAGTTTAAAAGGCGTTTTTCGTGAACTAATACTTTAAAGATTGATCTACCGGTACATTATTTTAAAACAAAATACAAAAGAACAGACACGGGATATATACAAGACAATGTATTATGATAACTGCTGAACAGATGTGTTCCGTACTTTCCATTACACATTTTCAACATGCTGAAGCGTAACCTGCAGTTTGATTGGCTGGTATTGATTCGATACGAAATGCTGCTCCATTATTCAACCCTGACATGGATTTTCTCGGACCTGACGTAATAGACTCCTGTGGCCACAATACTTCACTGAGGTGTACACCAGTACCATGATACACAAAATAATAAACACGGTATGATTCAGCTTCAAATCAAGAAACGGCCGTTTCAAAACTCCTCTCGTCGTGTATTAATTTGAGGACGTCCATATTTTAAAGGGTGTGCGCTATTATTATGAACTGATCTTCAAATAATAAATAAATACAGGTAATCACACTTATCATGCTTATGGCGGTAAAAAACAAACAATTAATTGAATTGAATACCTTAGAGGTAAAGTGATTCAAGTCCGCATTTTCTCATTTTCCTATTGAAAGCTTTAAAGTTAAAATCAATATAGGGAATTATATTATTCCCTTTTCAATTGAACTTTGTTCAGTCAATTTATTAGAAGCATGTGGACAGTTATGCATTGGTGTTTATTAATAATTTCCATTGGCAGTAATGTAGTTCTATAGTTATATAGTCATATGGCATATTATCTCGGAACATATGATCTCTATTTAGCCTTCTGTGTGTTCTACTCACCCCATTCACACATCGCGCCCTCATATGACAGGCCGCATAGACAGGGATCGCCGGGAGTGAGGCACGCTCCGTCATTATAACAGTCATCAGCTGTTGTGCAGTTACCTGTAAATACGCCAATAATCACATATTATTATCAATAGGTAGTGTCAATAACTTCTAACGCGTCCAACTCCTCGGAAAACCCGAGCTCAGAGGCGCACAAGACAAATTCTTAAAGTGATGTCCGGGCTCAAAACATATTTAGTTTTCAACAAGTTAGAAAATAACAAATAAAAAAATAAAAGTTGTGTGGTCTTCTTCACCGGTGAGAGGCATGGAGCAACTGTCGATTTCAACTTTCCAATGGAGTAGTTATTTTTTGCCGCGCAATCAGTCTTGCTTTATTCGTGGATTGGTTTACATCAGATTAGTCTACACATGTGAAGATCAATACACCGAGAGTTGAGGCAACTCTGAAAAATTATTCTCAACCAGAGTGTTAGCTGGTATGATGACAAGTGTTGTTTTTTATCATTGTTTACTAACATTGGTTAAAGTACGTTCCTTAAAGAATGCAGTGCACAGCGAACATTTTGGTCAGTATCCTGATATTTAGACGGCCCAACACAAAATCAATGGATCATGTCTTCAATCTCTGTTTTTCTTTGTTCTTCAATACAGTATTTATACGACGCAGGACCAACGGTAAACAAACATTGATTCAACGTCTTGTGTCTGCAGCATTCTCTCCTTATCAGATGAATGTGTTTTGATATATTCTTGTGATTGTTAGCCAATTTAAAAATCTCCCGGTAGTTTTTCAGATTTGTGATCACATAATGTAGTTGCTTGGGCGAACAGACAAGTAGGCTCAGTCACAGTAACATCTGAGTAAGACTGACATAACGACTTGGTGGCACGGAAAAAACACATCTAGAGACGACCTTGATACACATGGAAACCAGGCGGAAATATATTTTATATTGATTTAACAGTCTATTCAACTAAACCTACACGTACCTTGTTATTATTAACATGAATAATAGAAATATATAATATTCAATCATTTAGTCTATATGATTTCAAACTTTGTTTATTTTCTCAAGCTGATGGTGCAATGGTAACAGAGCTCTCGTGTGCATGTTTCTGCTTGAATGTTTAGAAGATGGTTGATTGAATATCGTCATTTGTGTTACGTTTTCTAAATAAGAGCTTATATACCATGCTAGTTCGAAATCGCAGTATTTCTTTCTGAGTTTGTTTATTCATATTTGTGAAGAAGAACAAGTCCTAGCACTGATTCATACCAACACTGTCAGGGCGGAGACTGACTTTATACGTCAGAATCTGACGTCTATTTACGTCTGATTCTGACGTTTAAAGTCGATCCCTGCACTAAAAAAGTGATATCCTTATAATGACCAAAAATTAATATTCAAATGAAGCGGAAAGAGCTAACTAAGCCATTGATGATGATTTCACTTTAAATATTGCATAGCACTTTTTCAGTGCTAAGGGTTAACCCTTTAAGCCTGAATTTACCATTTTCATCTTCATCCACTACAAGCCGCGAATTGCTGTCGCAATTCTCGACTTGTAGTGGATGAAGATAATTTGATGTGGTGTAAAAATTAAAGAAAATTTCTATGTATTGGTAAACCAGTTTCATGGAAATTTTCGTTCTAAAACCCTTTGTTGTAGGAAAATCACGTCTGTTTTTAGGTATGTAAAATTATGCTTTAATGCATCGTGAGGACTTAAAGGGTTAAAGCATACTACCATGAAAAGCCATATGTTGTTGCTTTTTGGTTTGCACGACAGTGTACACCAAAAACTTTGACTTGAGTCAAATATTTTGGCTTGCGTTGACTCACCTTGCACATGGTGACATAAGATTGACAGACACGCCAGCAGAAATAGATGACGCCATAAGGCCAGTCTGCTACCGTGGTCCATTAGAAGGGAAGGTATAGGTCGTCCGGTCTGTGTCCTGTCAAATATTAAGCATAATATTTTTTTTATACTGGCGTGCAAATCTAAAATTCAGTAGCTTTTAGCTTCGCAGAGCAGCTGACGTGTCGTCTAGCGTTTGTTTTTTTCTGCTACGTTGGACAAATATATATGCTTACACTCCAGCTAGCTGTTACCATACAGGTACCACATATCGGTTCACGCACTATCTTATGCTCAGATTTGTGTGGTTGGAATAAACATATTTAATAGGATTTCCAAGTAGCGCATGTGATATACATAAGACATGATTATAGTGAAAAACAATAAACCGTTATTCACAAAAATAATCTATGCATAATAATAAAACAAATATATATAATAGATTACTAGAAATTTTAGCATATTTTTTTTAATCGTCCAGTAGTTGATATTTATTTATGCACATATTGAAAAATAGGTCTGTTATTATAGCTGTCTAAAAGTTAAAAAAAATAGACGAGTATTCAATTGCTGTTGGTCAGGTATAATTGTTTCGAGTTTAGAAAAAAGAAGATGCTTATTGGAAAACTGTGGACACAGAAAAAAGAAATGATCAGTCGTTTTAAGTGTTTCTCCACAATAACAATGGGAACTATTGATATATTGTCTCTGATAAACATGATAAAGACAATTATCAGTCGTTTTAAGTGTATCCCCACAATAACAACGGGAGCTATTGATACAATGTCTCTGATAAAAAAGATAAAGACAAAAGTTGTGTGAGGAAAAATTAAGTCTAATCTGGGTCTGATTGTAACCTATCGTAAAATTTTGGGCGGGCTTAGAAGGTAGTTGGTATATTTGAGATAATTTAATTTTGCTTATTTCATAGTTTTATATGGAGAATATTTGCGTATTTAGTGAATTCCAAATTCTCACACAATCTGGAAGGAAGAAGTTTGAAAAAATTGTGGCCTTCCTCTTAATTAGGGTAAATGTGTGGTTATTTTCTGCTCTTGTACCTCGCTCATTACCAATTGGGAAGTAATTTTGCTAAATATACAGAATGTTTAATATAAACTAATTTATTAGATTTAAATTATGTTTGCATAGTGC
The DNA here is from genome assembly GCA_964017125.1 of Flabesymbios commensalis. Taxonomy (NCBI): domain Eukaryota; kingdom Metazoa; phylum Annelida; class Polychaeta; order Terebellida; family Flabelligeridae; genus Flabesymbios; species Flabesymbios commensalis. Next base: position 41,213,132 of record OZ024915.1, read on the forward strand.
GCATAAGTTTAGTGTTGAAAATCTGTTTCTTCAAGACACAACTTCAACATATTCAAGTGGGTAACAATGAAAATTATTTTTATGACACTGGTTTAGATCATCCGTCCAAACCATATCGGGCGCTTACGTGTGAATAGATGAGTGTCATAATGCACACATGAAAACACGCCGGCACTTCCTGTAGACCTTTATGAATTTAATCGCACATATCTATTTTGAATGCACATGAACAACAAAGTGTAGGTGTTGTTGATGCTGATGGTTCTGTGCTTTACATAATTATGCACATAAAAGACATAACATAGACGGATATGTAACACAGTATTGGTGGAGCCGAAACACGTAATATTAGACAATCCATTCTATCTGGGTAGCATATTATTTGTATGACGTTTGCTAATTATAGTCATAAACATTGTAAACCATAACTAATCCTAAATCAGCTACAATTTCAGTTAGAACACTTCAATTTAGAAATTTAAATACTTGCTTAATGAAGTGCGAATCCAATTCAATTTAAAAAGATGAGATAAATTTGTCACAAACCGACGTAGACAATGTACTTTTTGTAAAATTTAAAATGATTAAGTGTAGAAAGAATATCAATTATTCAGTTGCAATACGTGCTCTTACGTTGATGGATGGTACCAGAGCAGTAATCGACGATCAATTATTTAATCCAGTTATATATTCAGTTTAAACAAAAAATCACAAAACTGTCATAATTGTATTAGTATTAGTATTAGTATTTTTTTTTTTTTTTAACTTTAAATACAATAATACAAATATTGTTCTGCTGTAAAATATCATTGTTCTCCATTAACATGACTTGTAATTGTATTTACCAGTAGTTCCTACATGGTTTGCAAAATCATTCCCCTCTCCATAATTATAGTGGTAATAAATGATCTGACATCATTAGCAAAATAAATTTAACACATAAAAATGTTATATACAGGTTTAACCCTTCTAAATTCCCCAAGTTCGCAATATTGCAAATCGTCGATATTTGCCCAAGTTCGAAATAAGGCGATTTTCATACATTAAATAAATCAGCTTATTTGACCTTGAAATACCCTTAAAATGACCTTGGTGTTATCGCACAACCTTACCAAATTAGGAGGGTCATATGTCTGTATGGCAAGTAGTACTACGTTGCGTGTAATGGCTGCTTATGGAGATCTACTTGTAATATTACATCACGATTAAAACAAATGGGTTTGAGGAGTATTCTTTGTGGATAATTTGGGCAAAGAAGAGTTAAAAGAAACAGGCAAGACAAATATGTGGACCTAAATATTTAATTCCATTCATACTGATACAACATGTATACAATGACATTGATATTGGCCACAATGCATTAAAAAAACAGTATTCTATATGTATTGCCTTTTAATAAGATATATTTCTCGAATAATTTTTTTTTTAGCTAGGTTGATTGTTATCCACATCAGGGCATCCTAGGAATTTATATTTTAATCGAGTACCACCATTTTCGTTTTATTTATATTTAACAATTTACTTGATAACTTTGTCATCATTTGTATGGAGACGTTAACATTTGCTTATACAATTACCGAGGACCAGTAAATGTGGTAAGGCGTTTGTTTAAAATAATTATAGTGATGGATTTCAGAGAATACAGTTTAGTAACAAAAAAGAAACTGATACAGTTCAGGCGATTTATACACAATAACTTGGATCATGCTATTTTACATCTTTAAATCACACAACGTTTTAAAACAGTTATACCTCATACCCTCCCTTTTGCAGAAAATCGTGGATAAAAGGTGCTAAATCTTGTATTTCTAATGACATTTCACAATGTACAAACACATAATAAAAACAGCAATACAATAAAATCAAGTTGAAGGACGTGAAGCACAGTGAAAAATGAGTCTATTCAACATGTACTGATCAAAACTAATATAATTCGAATAAAATAAATGGCCCGAAATGAAAGTAGCTAAGCTCATCAATGAAAAATGAAACGGTTGCGTCTATAGCATGCCATGTCCATCATTACTCTAGCATTACATTCAATACAATTAATTTAGTAAACATGATCTATCGTTTTAATCTAAACACAACGACAAACCAAAATATTTAAGTAACCTTTTTTCAATGTCATCGACAAAATACAAAAACAATGTAATTATTATGATAAATAATGATCAAAATAGGGAATGTTTGTTTTAAATGTAACGTTACGTATTCTAGGTTTGTACTATATCATTTTTAATTGTTATAAATGTAAATAAATTTTGCAATCGAATTGTTTACCATTACTGTTTGTTGTAATATGAATGATTAACACAAATTGACAAAATGAGTTACGTGTGCATAGCATTTATAAGTTTGTCACTATATTATATGATATTATTCAGGTAATATAAATAAAATCTACCTTATGTTTTGTTGCTGTAATGTGCTGAAGCTGATACAGAGAAAGTTGACGAGAGACTGGCTGACAAACTGGCTTAAGGAACTTCATCCTCTCTCGGTGATAGGGTTATATACGTAGACCTTGGACAAACAGGTTAAATTCAGAACAAACCGAACGAACATGGCGCCCATCCTTCAGCATCACAATCTGCTCTGTGTCTGCTATGTAAGTAGGTGTGACTGAGCAACAACATGGACACTGGCCCAAGACCGAGACAATTCTGGGTCAATGTTAATTATGCTGGCCCAACATTGATAGAGTGTTGGGTCAACGTATTGTGTTAGCTGTGCAAGAATATACAAATACATTAGCAAACATTATAATGATAAAAAAAAGTTCTAGTGCAGAAAAATATATCTTGACATATTTTTATTAATTGGTTACCTAATATACATAATATACAATATGCAATTATACTACACTGGGATCATTTATTCGCTCAGCAACGAATTTATAAATTATTAGAGTATGTAATCGTGTGGTCTATGATATTCTGAGTATCGTCATAAATAACTAACGGTACGACCAAACATATGGCCTCTAAAAATAATTGTTAGGCTAATATTGTACAATACTGCATACACTTTGATAAAAAGCATGGTTGTACAAAACTGCAACCAACCTCCCCAAGTATATGCGAAGTATATTAGACACACAATCATAAAATTTCATGAGAACATTACTATGGAAAAAACAACAACTTTGCTTTAAGGACAGACCATGCAGTACTTGAACAACACCGTGTCACTGCAAGATAAGCACAACACTACAACAATTGGGGAAGTATCGTCCCAGAATTGGGCTTCTTTTGTGGCCATATGAGCTGAGGTGCTACTTGATACCTACTGATCCCTCCGCACACGGGTGTGGAGCGGTTACCATGGCAGAGTGAACTCCCAGGATAAGGTTTACCAGATGGCCGTGAACAAATATGGCCGCCTGTCATGATTTTGTCACAAAGGTCATGATTCAATTCTACTCTGTGAAGCCTAAAGGCAGTATCTCTTTACATGTGAGGTAAGCAGATGCTGATTTTGGATTTGCACGGCAAAATTTATATACTGAAGCCAAAAGTATACAATTAAAAATAAAAGTCACCACTGCTTTATTTCTTCAGATCATTCTCGACCTTCACTTCTTTTAGCCTGCATAGTTGTAGAAGGTAAACTTGAAACAACACGAATCAAATTATCCACTCAAATATGTCTACAGAATTTTCGAACCGTCAACACGTACTGAAAGAACAGTTCCACCTTTAAAAAAATATTCGCTTAATCACTGTAGTATACACTTGATAAAAATGATATATAAATATACGTATTCTTGATGAAATAGCATTTATAGTTATTCTACTACAAGCTTGGGATTTCAGTAATGAACATTTTAACAGTTTTTATGATAAGATGAAAAGTTACCATTTAATCCATTCAAAATAAAAAAAAATTCTCACACATTTTTACACTTGTGAGAATCACGTATTGTGATAAAAATTGAAATAATACAGAAGTAATGAGTGAATTCATGGGTGACAGTGCAGGAGGGTGTCGTCTTTGGAGAGGGTTAGAAGGCGGGGCAGAATCATGTAGCAATCTGCCAACCCTTTCAACCTCATTTTCAATATATCAAACCCTAGTCATGCCGGATGGGTCGTTTCTGACCGCGGCGGAATGCAAAATGTCATAAAAGTTTACCCGGTTATTATACAGTCATGACGTTTTGAGAGTTTGTCTCATTTCGTTTTTCTGTGAATTAAAGTGGAATTGTAAATATTGCATTCAGCTTGGTCGCAACTAGACATTTGCATAGGGTTGATAGGGTCGTCTTCTATCCCAACGATAGACGCAGTGTATGTATTACTTCTATAATGCTGCTTACCCTAAACACAAGCTCGTTACTGTTCATAAGTTATGTTGCCAACTTGGCTATTTATGTTGTATCTTACATGTATATTTCCAGTTATAGCTAATTTATATTTTAATGCAATAAAAGTGATTCAAAAATATTAAAATTCCGTCATTTCTTTTTATAATGAGTGAATGCCGTCAGAATATTTTGACATAATATTCCTCATCAAAGCTATGGCATGTCGACATTCCTGATTGACAACAACAATCGTGGCAGATGCACTTTTCTCGCCACAAAACTTGTTGAAACACCCAAATTGTCTGGAGACACTGACCCTGACTGTCACACCTATAGCGGTGACGTTTTTGACAAACATCCCTACCATTGCACTTATCAATCCACGAGTAAATAATTGTGCAGTGAGAGCCTGATGTATGGCGTCTGATGTTGCCATCATGTAGTTTGCCGCCCCAGTGTTGGCCCAATATTGCCCCCTTATTGGGTTGTCGTGTTTTATTCAATGGCTAACACGACACCCAGAAATTTGACTTAGTAGCGTGTTTACAATGCTCGGTTGTTACAACTGACCTTCAACAGAAGAAGATACGAACACGAGGCGTTGAGCCAGTGTTGATTTATAGTTGGGCCAACGTCTACGACGTTGGACCAACATTAAAGCAACACTGGGTATTTGTGTCGTGTTT
>OZ024915.1:41223126-41338126 GCA_964017125.1 Flabesymbios commensalis
TCCTGGTGTAGGAACCACAAAAACAACTTATTTTCTGTGTGACGCAAAAGTGCGCATTAGGGTTTATCAATATATTAAACCCAGTAACATGTGATCCAGCTAACAAGGTGCATATATTCAATGTCGGCTCAATGTTGGGACAACGTCGCAGACGGTTTATCAACGTTGTTCCGCCACATATTCGATGTATTGTGTGTGATGGGCATGTTCAGCAGTCTTATGCCGCACTGGGTTAATGAATGAATGGTTGATTATGAAAATAATGCTAAACCTAAATACAATAAGTTCCCAGTACCGTAATGTTTCTAGGCCTATATTTATAATAATATTATGTTATTTTATTGTATATCTTTGATAGGAAGCAGTATACAGTATACAGCGTCCTGTCTATACATGTGTCCTACTGCCATGTTTAATGAGAAAGCGATGGACGGGCGGACATAAATCATTGTCAGGCGGCACGACATGGGGTACCGTGTAGCCTGCAGTCACAGAACGAAAACCCCTCACTCATTCAGGACAAGGGTGCAAAACTGTCCTCTCATGTTTAACACTACAAATTAACGCTCATCCTCTAATAGTTAGATTTAATTAGAGCTAGGCAAACGGGGCATCAAAAGTAACGTTTAAAATTGTTCTCTCCGACAGATTGACAGTTTAGATTATGTCGTTATATAACGGTTGTATTCGGATGTCAGTGGTACCCTGAATGTTAACCCTTTAACCACCGGTGCCGCAAATATTCGGGTTTTCATTTTTTATTAGTACATTAAGTACCACCTTTTAAACATGTTAAAGATAAAATGTGACATCAATCAGCAATATTTAAAAACAGTTGACCTCCGTTTTGTCAAATCTGAATAATTTTCAGTCACTTGAAGTTGTGGATCGCGTCGGCGAGACACAACTTCAAGTGAGTGAAAATTCCGATTGAATAATTTGGCGGTTAAAGGGTTAAAGTACCGTGGACAGGTACCGGATTGCAGTGATCACTCTATTACTCGGCGACTGGACTACAGTTCAGTTTACGATCATCTGTATTGTTAATGGTGAAAACTGACCAGCAGCTACGACCGAGACTAATGACTCTAATGAACGCTGAGCTTGATGGACCAGTTTTATGTTTAATTTCACTTTGCAAACGAGTTAAAAACAACAGATGCGCTGCTTCACATTTTAATATTTATAAATGTTGTAGCCGATGTGAAAATGCCGATGCAGTCTGACATCGCAAAAATTGGAAGCTACAAATACAACGTGTCGTTCCTAGTATTTAAATCTATTCGTGTAGCGGGTGGGTGATTTTAACTGCTGACATACCATTTAACTCTGCCAGGTAGAGCTTGTTCTCTACATGTGAAGTCAAACTTGGCAGTACTGCCTGGCATTGGTCAGCAGCTCTGGGTGGAGGCTGACGTTATAAAAATAGTTTCACGGCACTGCAGCCGGCCTGGGGCGTTGTAAAATCTCTATGAGAGGACATCTCTGTTTTAAAGTGCAGAATTCACGACTGACCGACAGGAAGCCAACCTCGGGAATATATCGTGTCGCCGGGCTGTAGTCGAGCTGAAGCCGACTGTCGCAGCTAGATGTAGCAAAGTTTATTGAACTTGTAGCTGAACTGTAGCAGGATTTTAAAATCCACATCATCAATCATCATGAGGATATTGCTCACTGTTCTACACTATGTAACTACTCTGTTTATTCTACAGAACTGTCGCCTAATACAAGGTAGGCTACAAGTATATAACAGATTTATGATGCGTTTAAGGACAATGCAATCATGTTTTCTGTTTTAAATTGAAACTCAATATGTGGCGTGGAGCACATTTGAATCACACAAAGGTCAACCTTCAGAGACAGTCTCTGTTAATTGTTAAATACCTTCAATTAGCTCCATTAAAGAGTATCACATATATTTTTGAAAAAATACCAATGATTCATCTGGAGCTGCACTTTATATGTTATTACATTGTAAAAAAAAATCCATTACAATATCAACTTTTCCAACTTCAGAAGCATTTTTCCCAGCAAATGGGTCATACCTCAAAATTATTCGCAAAATGTACTTTAGAAAAATTTAGATTACATAACAGCTGGGCCTACATCGTAACCCTAATCATTCATATTCCCATACTTATTTAAACAATTGTAATAATTTATTACGAAAGCCTATTTATTTTCATATAAGTTCTAGCATTTTAGCATATATTCCAATACTATTTTATGATACCATAAGATAATTAAATTTATCTTTAAATATATCTTTTCGGTATAACGATCGAGCTGCATATACCTATTTATATACCTATTTTATAGAAGAAATGTCTTATTTGACAAGTTGTGTTACTGAATTATATCGATCCAATGTTGTTTTACTGTTTGTACACCGAATGTGACGTTGGCTGACGACATTGGTTTATGGGACACACCGTAAGATATCTGGGGGGGGGGGGGGGAGTGGTAAAAAAAAATATAAATACAAAACGCGAGAAGAAAAAGCTGTTGAAACTATGGGCAGAAAAAAGTTTGCTGAGGAATCGATGAACAATATTATGTTGACCAGAATAAAGCAGCCAATGATAACGTACATAACAGGGAAGGCATATACGTCAAAATTCGATATTTTAGCGAAACATAACACAAGTTTATCTGAAGTTCACAGCCAGAAACATTGTATTCTTGCAGAAGTAAAAAAAACTTTCGGCCCTATTAAGTGTTCTGGGAATAAAAATACGACTCAGGTCTAATTTGGTCGCGCCTTGGACCCGCTCCCTGCTTATTTCCGGCTCTGGTCGGGTATTCAAGTTGCAAAAAAAACTCTTCTCCGTATACCTTAACAAATAATTAGTTCATTCATTCATTCATTCATTCATTCATTCATTCATTCATTCATTCATTCATTCATTCATTCATTAATTCATTCATTTATTCATTCATACATTCATTCATTTATTCATTCATTCATTCATTCATTCATTCATTCATTCATTCATTCATTCATTCATTCATTCATTCATTTATTTATTTATTTATTCATTCATTCATTCACTCACTCATTCATTCATTCATTTAGTCAGTCAGTCAGTCAGTCAGTCAGTCAGTCAGTCAGTCAGTCAGTCAGTCAGTCAGTCAGTCAGTCAGTCAGTCAGTCAGTCAGTCAGTCAGTCAGTCAGTCAGTCAGTCAGTCAGTCAGTCAGTCAGTCAGTCAGTCAGTCAGTCAGTCAGTCAGTCAGTCAGTCAGTCAGTCAGTCAGTCAGTCAGTCAGTCAGTCAGTCAGTCAGTCAGTCAGTCAGTCAGTCAGTCAGTCAGTCAGTCAGTCAGTCAGTCAGTCAGTCAGTCAGTCAGTCAGTCAGTCAGTCAGTCCAGGACCAAGAAATCAAACTTAAACTAATTGATTTGTTGATATTCGATCAAGTGTTGATATTTAACCATTTAAGCCCTCACGATGCATTAAATCATCATTTTACATCTCTGAAAACAGACTTAATTGCCCTACAACTAAGGGTTTTAGAACGAATATTTCCATGAAACTGGTTTACAAATACATGACAATTTTCTTTAATTTTTAAACAACATCAAATCATCTTCATCCACTACAAGTCGAGAATTGCGACAGCAATTCGCGGCTTGTAGTTCAGGCCTGAAAGGGTTAAGACATATTTTTTCAAGTTAAAATCATCTTCCCTCCGACAAGGCTATGGCCTTCTGCGGGGTCGAAGATCAGTCGACCTAGAAATAGGAGTCGCTATGGCCTTGCTGCTTGGAAAATGTTCAGAATGAAATAGTTTATTAACGAATTGGAACAACACAAACATTTGTAATGCTACATGTACATGCTCCTCGCTATTTTTCAGGTTTACAGTGCCACAGCTGTACAGGGGAGACTTGTGAAGAGTACATATTCCGCTATCCAGAAAGAGGAGGCAAATGTGAGATCAATCCATACGACGGCAAATGCTTCATCAGAAAGGACCCCAATGACCGTATGTGTTTATGCTACAACCAAAACGAGAAATGTGCCTGTAGTCGGTTCAATGCTCAGCCTAGAGTCGAAGACGCTAGCCCAGCATTGAACCGAAGTCGGAGAAAGCTGACCAACTTTTACCCAACACTAAACACAGATTCGTGTTTTCTTGGAAGTTTATTGAAAATGAAAACAATGTCTTTCCTGTAATTCTAACGACGTTTGGTGACCCTTTGTACTCTTAACGATGCATTAAATGAGGTGCTTCGTCACCAGTACGCGTGCGCGAAGGTGCACTGAACGTAGCAATCTGTTTTTAAATAACTTTGTTATACGCCAAGGGGGTAGCTGATTGGACTATATCTAATAGCTTAGATGATTTTTCTTCGGAGTCATAAAATATATAAACCTTTTAATAACATCTTAAGAAACATGATTGACATCTACAGTTGTTTGCTTTCACATTTTTATGAGTTTCAACCCTTTAATACGCGGACAGCTTATTCTATTTTAATCACATCTCACAGTGAAATAAAATACCCCTATTGTGTAATACATGTATTTCAAATTTGTAAATATATTGCATTTTGCATTTGATATGTGATCGGAAATATAAATGAAAATTCCAAGTAGAATATAAACCAATTAAAATTTGAGGTAAACAAACGTTTACTTTGCCATAGTCATTTCCCATCTGTCAAAGGGTCAGATTCTGACTTCTAAAGTATATCCCCGCACTGTAAGAGTAAACATAATTTATAATGGTCATAGACACATCACATAGGTATTCAAATGAATAGGAAAGAGCTAACTAAGACATTTATGATGCTTTCAATGTGAAAAATCCCCTTTGGTTGCGATGTTTTTTTACAAATCAATTCAGGGTTTTATGGGTTGAAAAAACGTTTACGTTGCCATAGTCATTTACCAACTGTCAAAGGGTTAACCGTTTGGCTATTCATGCATGACTCAATAAACATGACAAACGTGAAATGATAGAACATGATACAACCTGACAGTTGATATTGTCAGTCACTGTAAGGTGTGACATGCGATAGTGAATTAATAAATTTATATAAAAAATCGGTAAGTAATGTATTAAGCAAACTTTCTGTGTGTCAACTGATACCATGGTCAAGTGAGTGTGTCATACAAAGTGTGAGTGTGTGTTGAGATTTACGCCCCTTATATCATCATAACTCTACATGTAGTTAAGGTTTGGTAAGACTGTTGACACCATCTCTATTTACTTGATTTACCACGGAATAGACACGGGTAAAGTCACCCTTCAGAGTTTTCAATGGTGATGGTGGGCCGAGGGCCTGTTGCAGTAGTTAAATTTGCCTACTTGGAAAATCGGAGATCGCGGGTTCGAGCCCCACTATGGCCTTCAAGTGTTTCTTCCCTCTCACTCGTAATGATTCAATATTGTGGTGAGCCTCCGCGACCGAGACGTAGCGTGCTCGGCCTCAGACCGTCAGGGCTCGAAGTTCGAATCTTGTGTCTGGAGAGCAGTGTCATCTTATTTATCTCACCATCCTGAGGACGTTCTCCTGGCCCAGTTTAGTCTAGATGTGCACAAATATGGCATAAAACCTAATTTATTTAATTTATCATTTCAATGGTGTCCATTTCAAATTAAATTTCAAAGGTGGGATATTCGATTTCAATGGTCATGTGACCTATGACCTTCCAATGACCCCAAAAATAATTATGTCGTCAAAATTAAATTATGGGATTTCAAAACCTGAGTTTTGAGCTAAAAAACACATTTTTAGGATTGCAGGGACTGTATTAATAGCCGATTACTTTTTTGGCAGACATTTTGACAATATGTAAATTAACTAATTAAATATGCAAAATCTCGGATGGTATCTGCCATATTTGGAATATACGGGCAAAGATACAATAGAAACCGTTGAGAAAGGTTTGACAGATACGTTTATTAGATTGCTTAGGATATATCCCTGTCTAATAAACATGCTGCACTTAGACCATGGGTCGGAAATGTCCTGAGAAGAAATCAGGTTGTTTACATTTGATAAATTCCTGGAAATAGCCACTGGACGCCCCCAAAATTGATACTCGTTCAACTGATTTTCAGGCGTTTGACCACAACTATGATAACGGGTATATGCAGGCAAGTTTGTGCATGTATTTTATCATCATAACCGCCGCCTTCAACGACATTTGTGAGATATACCATGCCAACAGGTCATTAAAAGGTAGAAAAGATAAAGCACCGGTCATTAAAATGTAGGTTCTCATTTACACAATACACCCACTCTGAATATTTCTGACAAAATAGGCATGACGTGCCAAGATCACACAGGAAAAAGAGAACCACAAAATTGACACGTTAAGTTACGCAACTAAATAAACCTGTGAGCGTAAATTTAAACACACTGTGCGTTGGCCTACTTGTAGAAAGACGTGGATGCCACCTGAATAAATAAAGTATTAATCAATAATAAATAAAAGATTTATAGCTGATATAATATTTTATATAAATCGAAACGGACAAAATAAAGACACAAATCATCATTAAAAGAAGAAAAAAAGTATAGTGTAAAATAATCTTAAATATTAAATAATAATTATAATGTGTTCCGGAGAGATCATAGCAATGGTAAACGAGGTGCAGGAGTGCTCCTAACCGTAAATTCTCACATGAAGGCTATACAAGTAAAATAATCTCCCTGTAGGTGATAACGAAACATTATTAGTGGAATTAAACCCAAGTCGAGGCAGCAAGATTTTGTTCATGCCTTGTTATAATCCTCCATCTGTTTTTGCAACTAATATTATATTCACCTAGACCCTTATACTCGCAAGCGCAGCTCAAATACTATATATACAAAAGTATGTGGTCCAGGTGATTTTAATATGCCTGATGTGCAATGGAGTGATTTTCCTTCATCTTTAAGTCATCACAAGTTCGCCTCATCTGTTTTTTTTTAATATTGAAGAATGTGATACATCTTTTATTTTTCATCATGCGGTTCTTAGTTTCTCAATTCGTGAACAGTTTAAGTATACACGAAATGCAACTCGATTAATGTGCAGTTATATACACACTAATGTTAATGGCTTAATTGATGACCTCATTAATGCTAAGTTTTGTCAACAATTTCAGCTGGCAAACAAAGTAGATGATGCGTGGCTAGAGTGGCTCCATCTTGTTAATGACGCTATTGAAGAAAATTTTCTTAAACTCATTGGAAAAAACAATTCTGGTTCGGCCTGGGTAGACTACAAACAGATAAATTAAAAGCACAAATTGTTTATTCAAAACTTAGGAAAAGAAGTAGATTCTAACCCTAAACAGTTTTGGTCATATGTAAAATCTAAGACGTAAACAGCATGTATCTAACTCTTGATCACTATCTGAGTGGCTTCCAGTCACCTCAGATACAGGGGTCTAAACTGGGACCTATTTTGTTTTTATTTTGCATAAACAATTTACCACTTTGTCCCAGATTTAGCAAAGTCGCACTATTTGCGGATGACCTTAAATATTCAAAGAAAATTGTTAGTCAACAATCATGTATAGACATTTAATATCATATAGAATTAATGTACAAATGGTCACGATTGTGGCAAATGAATTTCAATGTTATTAAATGTTATATAATTTCCTTTACTAGATCGAAAATTATATTTTATTCAGTCGACGAGATACGCGATTTGGGCGTTACAATAACCAGTTCACTTTCTTGGAATAATAATAGACAATACTATAAGTAAAGCAGCTCCTATATGTGGTTATATCAAGCGTACATTAGGATGGCTTGCATCTTTGCAAACTAAATATCTGATGGTCTGTTCACTAGTCCGCCCATTACTGGAATATCGTACTATAGTATAGATTCACTAATCGTAAAAATATACAAAATAATGAGAAAATTCAAAGGTCAATGACCCGATATGTTTTAAAATGTGCCGAAGTAGATTATGAAGATCGTCTACTAATGACGAACGTTCTACCTTCAACTATGTGTCGTGAATATACTGACATTGTTTTCGTTTGGAAGTGTTTATACGGTGAATATGATGTTGATGCTAACGGTTTCGCTAGATTTTTCTCTGACGGTGGATGCTCCACTCGTAATTCGAAGATTTTGGATCTCTGATGGTACCGCCCTTGTGTCGTACAGACTGCTTCAAGCGTAGTTGTTTTAACAGAATATTTTCTTTGTGGATTTTTTTACCATTTAATGTACATGATACATGTATTACTAATCACTCTTCCTTTATATCCAATTTAAAATGTCTTATGTTTGAAAAGATGAATACCAGTTTTGTCAGTAGTGACTGTTGCTCGTGTTTTTTTTTTAGTTTTTTGTGTTGTAATTGCCGCTTATCATAATCATATTATAAAGGGCTGGTTGAATTTGAAACATGTTGGGTGGGAGCTCCTAACTCCAATAGATCCTGCTTAGCTTCTCTCCCAGGTGTACATTTTCCTGACATTATTACTTATATTATGTACTTCATGTAGGCCTGTATATATTCATGATATTTGATGTATTTTATCAAACTAAAAGGAACTGAATAAACTGAATTGAATACGTTATGACTCTCGTACAAGTTACGATAAATCGTAGGCTTCTGATTGGTCGAGATGGCCTCCTCGTTCCGTTCGGGCAAAACGTGAGCCAAAACGTGATTCTTAGTGCAATGCCACCAGCAGTGTTTAGCAGTAACAGCTTACTTGAAAAGTAAGCAGTTACCGCCTTTTAGCTTGTTAACGTACCTGTGTAATAAATGTGTCCGTAGCCTTCCGCTACGATGCGTAATCACCCTGCAATCCGAGTAATCACAAAACATTTGCCTAACATTTGTAAAACATCTTCCCAACGTCGAAGACTTTGGGCCGGCGTTGCATAAATATTATGCAAATATGTTGTGTTAGCTGGGATGGCATGTGAGTTGTGAGTTTTATGATTATTCTATGATGTGTTTCACAGGCAGCGGAGGGTACAATTAGCAAACGCGTGCATCACGCACGAAAAACATTATTTGTTATATTATTGAGGCAATTCAGAATGTTAACCGCTTATCTACTGAAGTTTCTTTTGTTGTTTTTCATTCATTTAAAACTTGATTGCGGATGCGATTTCCAGCTCAAATGAAGAAACAAATGTATTATAACCACATGAAACATGATAAAAGGTGTTACAAAACCCTTCAATATCGTTATAGCTAATTTCATTCTGTCGTAAATGAATGTTATCCTCGCAAGTTTATTATTTATCACTAAAATCACTACGTGTGGGCTGTAGCACATGAGCTTTTGTGAAAATATGTGCACGTATCATCAGTTCTGTTGTTTAACCCTTACAGCGCCGTGATCGACTTCAGTCGTCAGAATAGTCGATCCCCGCACAGTAAGAATAAAAATATTTCTAATGGCCTTAGACCCATAACATAGGTATTCAAATGAATCGGAAAGAGCTAACGAAGACATTTATGATAATTTCAAATTTAAAAAATCAGCGCTTTAACGGTGTATTCCGTGCTTGTTTATTGCAATATAATCAGTACATTGAATTTAACTGTATTTACATTGCAAAACGTGTGTTTGTGTGTATCTGTGGGGAGTTAGTTGGGGATCGAGTTGAATTGTGGTATCGGGTGTACAATAATAACCCTTAAAGAGATAAAATGAACAATTTAAATTTTCACCCACTTGGCATTGTGTCTCGCTAACGCGACCCACAATGTCAAGTGGGTGAAAATATTTGTTCAAGACTAAACATTCAGAAATTGTTATGCTTCAAAACTTATTTCATTCCCCATAAGTGATTTGATCGGCTAAAAAAACAATCTAGTAGTGTGATGGCTCAATTTATTGTTCAACTGATGAAGCTTACATTTTACCTTCTGCTTTATAAATGAGAATGAGATGTGAGTCGCGCGTGTTATTAGTATTTTATGGCATATTTCGCAGACAGGGGATGATAACTTAGCAAAACGATTGCAGCAGGGACAAAAAACATGTGATTTAGACAATTTGAGCTGTCAACTTTTGATTTATGTTGTTCATCATTCGCTAGAAACGGGAATTGCTCCCTGAAGCACATGGCACTGACCCTTTTTGGTTTCATACCCGGCCAGAATTCTGGGCCAGCATTTGCTCTCCCTTTACCGACTTCCCCCTGATGAAACTACCCCCAGCTAGACGCCGACTTCTGCGTAAGCCCTTGGGTACCATACAGGTTATAGTTATGCGCATGCGCACATCGCACAAATTAAAAATGCAAGATAGCATTGCGTCCATGTCACTGACCATTCTGGTTGTGGATTTCAACCACGCATGTAACGAAATATCTCCATTGCAATTAATACATGTACACATGTGGATTTCGCATAAATGCGAATTTGATAAAGGAAGGTAGTTTTCGCATAAATGCTAAATTGGTGAAGCAAGATTAAACCAGCATCAAGTCAATGCATCATATTTCCAGTTGTCCTTTGATTAATTAATCTCAAAACGAACGCCTTGACGATACTTCTTGCACTTCGATTATTAAAATTTGTAATACTAATTAAAAAAAATTAGGCCTCTCCTGATTATATTTGTGATTGAAAATGTACTGTTTTACAGGGAAGTGGTTAGTCTGATTTATTTAGTGAGTTCAGAACCGATGTCGAATAATGAAAATCTAGATGATTGATATGTTGGTTCAATGCTGGGCCAGCGTCGCAGACGGTGGCTTAACATAAAACCAACGCTGGGTGAACGTCTCGTGTTTGCTGGTAGAGCACATATAAATTGGCCTTTCTTGTATTTTTATTATTTGTATATTACAAACATTACATGCAGCTGTATTATGGGATGCCCAAATGTAGTTATATAAATCGGATAAATAATATGAAATGCGAGGGTTAAATTGAAAGAACAAACTTTTAGATGTTCACATGTTTTGTAATTTTGGCGAACTAAGAACTACAAAGAAAAGACAAAAAAAACATCATCTATCGCTGGTTATTCCGTGTAGAATAAGATCGAGAGCGGAATAAATTTACTCATTGGCACTCGCCATTAGCTTGTTGGACAGTAAGGGGGGATTTGGCACTGCATCACATCCACGCGATGACATGGGACATACACCTAATCTGACTTGTGACTTTTGTCAGGGGTTGATGCCAGGGACGAGATGTCGATCCCACAATGGCGGAATGCTGGACCAGCGTTTGCGATGCTGGACCAGCATTGCGCCATCGTTGGATCGACATCTTGTGTGTGTTCGGGATACACGAAGGCTTGGCTGACATGGTTTATCCAGCCTGGGGGCACATACTCCAACAAGAGTTAAACAAATGCCATGGTGGTCAGCGTATAAAACTAGTATCTGATCGAGACACACTGGAAGCTCGATGTTTTGTTACAAAATACGCACCGTCGTGAGTAAAATATATTTCCGTTATGTTTAATCACTCAACTCACTATCTAATACTCTTGATTGAATGTGATTTTGTAACAAAATAATTATACACATCCTCGTTTTCAACGTGTTTAATGAGTAAGTGAATTTCCTCGATCTGCATTTTCTACCCTTGGCCTAGCCTGACCACTGGCCCTGTGATTACATATTGGGCCAGAATCGGGCTCTGGTTTCTAGGTTGTGGTTGGCCAGCGTTAATTTCATTCAATTTGGGGAGCTGTCAATATAAACAAGTACGATTAGTGATGCGTAGTTTTTTAAAGAGGTGTTTTAATCATTTAGTTTGACACAAAATGTTATTATCATATAATCTTAAAATAGTTTAAATGAAATTATATTATAATTATATCTATTACCATTCACAAGCATACGACTTTTTTGTTTTCATTATAATAAGCCTTTATTTGGTTCGTTGCAGTACATTTATATCGGCGCAAAAGTGTACATAATGCATACAGCGACTATGGCTCAGATAGCGACAGTCATACATCATTGCAAATTGCAATGATGTATAACTGTCACTGTTTGATTGTCTGATTGTCCACCCAGCCTGTAACACACTTGAAGCTCTTAAAACCACATAAGTAATTAAGTAGTTGTCATTGACGAGGAACTTTCATATTAAGCCGTCAGAAGAGGCCTATCACAACTGCGAATGCGTGTATTGTCTGATTTTCCACCCGGCCTGTAACACACTTGAAGCTGTTTTTAATGCTGGGCCAGCGTCGAAGAATTAAAACAATATTGTTTCAGTGTATCGTTTTTGCTGGGTTGATCATTTCTAGGTGATGCTCTGCATCACCGATCGTACTTGCATTATCGCTCTAAATAGATCTGTGACCCTCCCGTGTCCGTGACGTTTATAGGCCAGGTGAACAAGTAGGAATTTCTACGAGTAACAGAATGTCAAGAATGTAAAATGGAGACCAGTATCTGGCCCAATATCAGTGTTCAGGCTACCCTGGGCCGTATTCAAGAACATAATTGCAGGCTACGGAAGCGTTGAAGCGACATGACAAAAATATTTTGTATCTCGTTATAACGACTAATAGGTCGTTAAATCGACTTAGCATAAGTCGTTATAACGACTAATAAGTCATTAAATCGACGTAGCGTAAGTCGCTAGTCGTTAAATCGACTTAGCATAAGTCGTTATACCGATTTATAAGTCGTTATAACGACTTATGCTAAGTCGATTTAACGACTTATAAGTCGTTATAACGAGATCAAAAATATTTTTGTCATGTCGTTTCAAAGCTTCCGTAGGATAGCCATCTGGACCTCTTGTATTGCATGCCACCAACGATTATTTTCTCGTACGAATGGACGGTGACTGGATTAGGACCATGATATTTTATTTTTTCATTTTTTTTATTTCCTGCCCACGAATTAGTATCTCGTGCCCACAAAATAGTAAATGGTAATTCGTGCCAATTATATATTATTTCCTGCCCACAAAAAAACTATCCCAATCTAGCCACCGTACATGTGAGCCTAGCTTAACACATGTATTTTTACTGTTTGGTATTTCATATTTCGTCAAATCAAGTTCAGTGTTATTATTGATGACAATATTGATGCCATTTTGGATTACATTTTGTTGACATTATTCATGACATTTTTGTGTGTATATGCCAATATTACATTATTTTAAAACTCATTTGAAATTGTCATGTTTGAAGGTTAGTCTAAAAACGGCAATAGACGCTATTAGCACTTTAGCCCTTACAGCGCCAAAATATTTTGTCTAAACCATGGAGACTAAAGGGTTATTTTCAATTCGAAATCATCATAAATGTCTTTGTTAGCTCTTTCCGCTTCATTTGAATACCTATGTTATGGGTCTACGGCCACTAGAAAATATTTTTACTCTTACAGTGCGGGGATCGACGTCTACAGACGTCAATACTTTAACCGATTTTTCCTCTTACAGTGCGGGGATCGACGTCTACAGACGTCAATACTTTAACCGATTTTTACTCTTACAGTGCGGGGATCGACGTCTACAGACGTCAATACTTTAACCGATTTTTACTCTTACAGTGCGGGGATCGACGTCTACAGACGTCAATACTTTAACCGCCGGTCCCGATTATCTTCGGGTTTTTTTCATTTTTTTATTAGAACATTAAATACTAGGTTTCAAACAATCATGTTAATGATAAAACGTGACGTCAATCAAGAAAATTTCAAAATCGTTGACCTCCATATTGTCAAATCTTAATAAAATTCACTGACTAAAAGTGTGGATCGCATCAGCGAGACACAACTTTAAATGGGTAAGATAATAAAAGATAAGAAGGATGTTGTTCATGTCACGCAGATACAACAAAATGAAATGCCTGGAAAGTGATGTCAATACAAATGTTGTTTGAAAAAATGGACCGTTCAAAGCCAATAGGCAGCATCTCTCCAAGTAGCCAGAAACTGCCTTTGGCTTTGCCGAGCATTAAATGTGATAAATGTATGATGTTTATGTTTTTTTAACAGAGATCTACTGGGGCTGTATTGATGACGTTTTCTGGCCCGGAGTGCCGTGGAAGGTGTTCAATGGCTGTGAAGAGGATTGGGAGAGAGGCTGGGAAGAAGCAGGGGTCAGAAGGTTAGAACACCAGCAAGCACAAGTAACTGGGTCAATGTTGGTTTAATGTTGGGCCACCGTCTACGCTGACCTAACATTAAACCCAAATTCGCCGAACCGCTCGTGTTTACTTGAAGGTGTTACCATGCACTACATAGTTATGTTTGCTTAACGTTGGGCCGGCGTCGTAGCTGATGGAAAACATTTCACCAACATAGGCTTGATGTACTGTATTCGCTTGACAACAAACATGAAATGCTGATCATATGTGACCCGATCTGTTACCTTGAAGTTCATGGTATATCACACAACTCTCTAGCTTGGTTAGCTCTAAAAATATGACTCACAGAGATGTGAAGTATAAAATGGCGTAATTTAGAGCAAATGACATTAATTTGAAGTTCAAAAAGGCGATTACAAACTTTTTGAAAATAACACACAATTGGTTAAATTTAAATAAATAAAATAAATATTCATTTCGACTTTTTTTATTAATAGACGTCTAGTTTTGTCATTTTGCTTACTTTTGATGTAGATGTCATATTTTTGTACTATTAGGATTTTTACACTGTATCAATATTCCCTACTGTATATTGACTGTTTCCATGGTAACATCTTCTTCCCTTGGCCAGTCTCACGCGAGTGCTACTGCAGGAGCCTGGCCAGATCGAGTACTCTGTCTGTCTATGTAGGCATCTTGGGGGTGTGTCTGAGATTCAAACCTCATTGGATGTTTTAGATTTATTTAAAGGTCACTAAGAATTGACCTCTTGTTAATCTCGCAAGCAATGTCAGGCGCTGTCTGATTGGCCGGTCTTGAGAAGCAGCGCGCGCAACATTCAAGGTATCTCGCTATTTAAAATAGTTGGACGCCAGGCTCGACAGAGCAAGGCATCGACCTGCGGGCTCGTGGGTAAGATATCTTGTCAGGGAAGATGGGTAACATGTAAATAGAAACAAACACCACTGATTGGAGTGTAATTGAGATTAAAATTAAAATAACAGATATATTTCTATGCATAAGCTTAGGATTCACACGACAATAAAAACTTGTGTAAAAAATTGAACATATGTCAAAGCGCGTTTTTTGGCTTTTAAGAGCCCTAGAATCGTTTGTCAAGGTGAGGCTTGCGACTTATTATGTCAGATCGAGTCACATAATGCGACCCGAGGTACATCTAGGCAGAAATATTGCAATTATGACGTCCTTTCAATTTTAATTTTAATGATTACATAACGAAAACAAAAAAAGTTTAAGTCTCATTAAATCAGAAGTAAGAAATATAATTTTTTTTTTACTTTACTGCTCTTTCCGGGTGGCGGGTCACAATGATGATTTACTGTTGGCGCAGCTTCTCAGACGGTGGACCAAAATTAGATCATCATTGGTTCAAAGTCGTATAATAAAATAACTGAGTGGGCATGGCTTGGAGTAGATTATTATAATAGGGATCTACCCTATGTTCATTGGGTGATCAATAGCGACGAATAATATATACCTGTCTTCTCAAACTTGTTTCCGTAAAACTATGTTAACCCAAATATGGTATGCTATCTTCTAATTTAAATAACAGCTAGCATAATAATTTAGCTACCATAATACTACTTTTAAAATGCAGTAGATATGTAAAACCAATGCAAAATGTTTATCAACTATCTATTGTTGTTTAGCAAAACGTACATGCATACATTATGTTTAGTAATGACATAAGGCTTTCTTTAAAAAAATGTTGCTTGAGTTTTACGTGATATATTGCACGTGATTTTTACTTACCGCGACTCACAGCTCACACTGATTGAAAATTTGATGAAATTCACAGGTAGTTAACATGGTTAATGGAGCGAATAACCCAATAATTTTATCAATCCTTCATTCTTGTAAAGGAGAAATATCTAATTCTAAATCATGTAAAAAGATTAACTGTCTTGAACTGTCTCTCCTAAATTATTATATTTAAAATGTTGCAAAATATATGCGTGTGTTTCCCAAATTATTATTTGCACTTTTGCTGTCAATATAATATCTGGCCGACTACGATCTGGTTTCTCATAATTTTCGTATCACGTTATTTAAATTTACATGTTAACGGTGAGAAAGTTGAAATTGAAACTCTCACAAGATAATACTCGCGTGATAAATTCATTTCTCAAATTTACTGAAACAATCCACGGGAAATAAAGATTTTGAAAATGTTGTCCTCTCCTGCATACCAGTGCGATGTTGCTTCTCGTATTGTGAACCCATGGTTTGGTACAGTACATACTATGTTTGTTATTGCACACCTATATCCTAGATATTTTGTTATCACAGAACCATGACCTAGACATAGCCTACATTGTTTTCTTGCAGGCCTATGATCTGGTGCTTCTGTAACCTTGACGACTGTAATGTCAGCATCACTGTGCTCAACATCACCCTGCCAAGACACCCGACACCCACCTCTCCCAGAACCACACCGGTAGCGTACTCTTCTTCCCAGAAAACATGAGACATTGATCCAATGGTGGGTCAATGCATTGACCCAACATTGGATCAATGTCTCATGTTTGCTGAAAATTGGGTTTTTAGTCTGAATTAACTCGGGACGCGCGAGTGTGCACAGAACAATCAGCAGCAACTAATTGTTTACTTTTTCCAAAAACAAATCTCATCCAACAAATACAAAATGGCATGTGTGCGGCATGTTTGCGGCATGCGTGCGGAATGTGTATGGCATGTGTGCGGCATGTGTGTGGCATGTGTGCCACCAATGGTTATTTTAACCCTCCCCCCAAAGTTATTTACACCTCCTATTTACAACTTGAAGTTATAACAATTATCCATACTGGTTTAATTTGGGAACAAACATTTGCAGATGTTGATGTTTATGAAACACCCATTTAGATTCTGATGACAGTGATTTGATCGATAATATAATTTATGTACTATTGTGCAAACACAAATCAAAGCGACAAAAGGGCTAACTATATGCCTGCTGGATTCGAATATATGTATGAGTTTAACTGAGCTTCAAGGGTAAGGTGTTTTTACATCTACACTAATTTGAAATAGAACAAAAACTGTAAGCTCCATAAACATGATAAATTAATGTTCTTGTTTCACAGATATCTCCAGATATAACAGAAGAAATATCAGATTATAGAACAGAGTCAGGTGAGTAATTATCATGATAATTGATTATGATGTTATAATTATTCTCTCCACGTGTTGCTGTATGCAACAAAGCACTAAGTTTGTATTTCATCCCTCTATATGAACAATTTCCAACGTTTTTTTGTGAATACAAGCAGGACTTCTCGCTTATATTATTTTTTTATGGTATACATGTTTGTTATTACTTTTACATTCTCGAGTGCCATTTTTCAAAAGTGATGTTATATCAGCAACTAAGAAAGTGATCTCGACCACTGAAGAAGTGATTACAATCACTTTAAAAGTTATCTCAGCCACTACAAAAGTGATCTTGGCCACTGAAGAAGTGATCACAGCCACTTCCAAAATGATCTAAACCACTATAAAAGGGGTCTTGACCACTGAAGAAGTGATTACAATCACTTTAAAAGTTATCTCAGCCACTACAAAAGTGATCTTGGCCACTGAAGAAGTGATCACAGCCACTTTAAGAATTATCCAAACCACTACAAAGGGGATCTTGACCACGGAAGAACTGACAACGGCCAATTTATCGCAGCCACCGTAAAGGTAATCTTGGCCACTAACAAAATGGTGTCGGTCACTGATAAAGTTATCTAAGCCAACACAAAGTGATCTTGGCCAATGAAGAAGTGACCACAGCGACTTTAAAAACTGTTTCAGCCACTACAAAGTGATCTTGGCCACCAAAGAAGTGACCACCCACTTTAAAAATTATCTAAGCCACTACAAAAGTGATTTTGACCATAGAAGAAGTGACCACAGCCACTTTAAATGTGATATTGGCCGCTATCAAACTGGTGTTAGCCACTAATAAAGTTATTTAAGCCACCACAAAGTCATCTTGGCCACTGAAGGAGTGATCACAGCGACTTTAAAAGTTATCTCAGCCACTAAAAATGTGATCTTGGCCACTAACAAGCTGATGTCAGCCACTGAAAACAAGTTATTCAAGCCACTACAAAGTGATCTTGGTCACTGCAGAAGTGATCACAGCCACTTTAAAAAGTATCTCATTCACTACAAAAGTGATATTGGCCATAGAAGAAGTGACCACAGGCACTTCAAATGGTATCTCAGCCACCACAAATGTGATATTGCCCGCTATAAAACTGCCACTAATAAAGTTATCTAAGCCACAACAAAGTGATCTTGGCCACCGAAGAAGTGACCACAGCGACTTTAAAAGTTATCTCAGCCACTAAAAATGTGATCTTGGCTACTAACAAAATGATGTCAGCCACTGAAAAAACGTTATCCAAGCCACTACAGAGTGATCTTGGTCACTGCAGAAGTGACCACACCCACTTTAAAAATGATCTCAACCACTACAAAAGGGATCTTGACCAACGCAGAAGTGATTACAACCAGCCACTGCAAAAGTGTTCTTAACCATTGAAGAAGTGATCACAGCCACTTAAAAATGGTCTAAACCACTACAAAAGGGATCTTGACCACTGAAAAATTATTACAATCACTTTAAAAGTTATCTCAGTCGTTACAAAATGATCTTGACCACTTAAGAACTTATCACAGCCACTTTAAAAAGTATCCAAACCACTACAAAAGGGATCTTGGCCACTAACAAAAGGCTGACACCACTTTTTTAGTGGGTGAGATAACTTTTAAATTGGCTGTGGTCACTTCTTCAGTGGCCAAGATCACTTCTGTAGTGGCTGAGATAACTTTTATTGTGGTTGTAATCACTTGTTCAAGATCCCTCTTGTAGTGGTTTAGATACTTTTAAAGTGGTTGTGATCACTTTTTCAGTGGCCGAGATCACGTTTGTAGTGGCTGGGATAACTTTTAAAGTGATCACTTCTTCGGTGGTCAAGATCCCCTTTGTAGCGGTTCAGATCATTTTTAAAGTGGCGGTGATCACTTCTTCAGTGGTCAAGATCACTTTTGTAGTGGCTGAGATAACTTTTAAAGTGGCTGTGATCACTTCACCAGTGGTCAAAGTCACTTCCGAAAAATGGCATCAGAGAATGTAAAAGTAATGACAAACATTTATACCATCTACAATTTACATGAGCGAGAAGTCCTGCTGATATTAAAAAAAAACGTAGGAAATTGTTCATATAGAAGAATGAAAAAATAACTTAGTGCTTTGTTGTACATTTTGTATTTAACAGAAATAAAATATTATGTATCTATATAAAAGCGCTTGATAGTGACTTTCAACTGATATCAAAGATGTTGTTAGAAACATATTTAGGGTACCTTTTTATCAGTCACCGAAATAGGGTTTGCAACCCTATATTTTTAATGTTAACATTCGATTTTGTGTTCAGTATATCCCAGGGCTCCAAAAACTTAGTTCCGTTGAGATTTGGGGGAAGGGGGTGCATGGTAGCCATAAGTAGCCCATCGCCTAAATGTTATCGTTTGCCCATATATAATTTTGTTTCATTTGATTATAACTTAACTTTTAGACATACGCTCATTTTGAATTCCAGAGGTGACACCTCCTCACCACCCTATATATCTTTATTTAGACCACAAAGATAAATAATCAGCAAAGAAAAAACTATATCAGAGAATTGTGGGTCACCACCCTTAGCTGCCGGACTATATGAAATGGTTTGGATTTGGTAATGGAGTAGTATTAGTGGAATGTTGCAACTTGTAGTCTTTATTCTGTAGTGTAGTCTTTATTCACTATTGGGATCAGTGCACCTAACCCATCAAGTAGTTTTCTTCCTCTTTGATGGTCACCTCACTGCCATTTTTGCTGCCACAAAATTACCCCAATGTTTTGTTTTACCCATATAAAGTTAGAATTGCGTGCGCAATTATTTATTGCTGGCGACCTCAAGCGGCAGTATAATTTATCTTTCGTTTAAATAAAAAAATCTAAGATAATTATGTTCTACAGCTTAACAAATAGCGAGAGATACTATTTAACTGGATAATCATACCTAAATATCCCTGAATGCTCAACATCTTTATTGTACCTGTATGTATATTGCATTTCTTTTCACCTGGCAGCTTGTTTTGATGAGACGGATCCGGTATGCGAGCATGCATGTGACGACACAGACGGTCAGGCCACCTGTACCTGTGACCAGGGATTCCACTTGGCAGACGATGAAGCCACATGCCTTGGTAACTCTGACCTGGGCCCCACCTCAATAAATCACCCCCTCCTTGGATATAAAAGGGTGTATCTGCAACTGAAGTGGCAGATACACACTTTCATATCCAAGTAGCTTTTCATAGCCAAGAACCAATTTTTAAAGTATATTTTATTTTCCCGAAAATATCGATACCAACGAAAACAAAACGTCACCTGCGCCATCAATGTTCCGTTCCGACTATAACGTAAAAATGTTAATTGTATATTTATTTGTATGGATTACCATGATTACTACTGTGTATATGACTTTTCACCAAAGAAGTATGGACTTTAAATAACGTAGAGCGGGGGGGGGGGTTATTACCTTTACTTCAAGCTTAATATTCATAGTTTTTAAACGTTTTGGCTGTTTAGTTTTACGCGTATCTATTTTCTAGCTTACAAAAACGCATTAATAACAGAAGCTGCAAGTTTTCGTTTATAGATACAAACTCCACAGCACACACGATATTGTCGTGCAGATCTAAAACCAGTGACTTATAACTTTTCAAGTAAGCAGTTATTCTCATCTGGCTTTAGCATATAACGTACTCCACTATGTCCTCAGATACAAACGAGTGCCAGAACACAGATACTGGGGGTTGTGAGATGGTTTGTGTGAACACGGAAGCCTCGTATTACTGCGCCTGTGATGACGGTTATATGCTGGCCGATGATAGAATCTCATGTGAAGGTATAGATCCACATTAACCATAAAACGTTGAAAAAATGTTATACTTCAATTTGAAATCATTATAAATGTCTCAGTTAATTATTTCTGCTTCATTTGAATACTCATGTTATCATGGGTCTACGGTCATTATACATAGTGTACTCTTTCGGTGCGGGGACCGACTTTGTGTGTCAGAATCTGACGTCGACATACGTCAGATTCTAACGTCTGAAGTCGATCCCCGCGCTGTAAGGGTAACCATCGATATTTAGCTTAATTGGCGAAATTAGTATTATATTATTGTTATAATTATTTTTGTCTGAATCTCTTTGTCAGACAATCAGGGTCCGCGCAAGGCCTTTCAATTGTAGCCAAATTTTAGCCGAATATTTTTTAGGTGGTTTTGAAAGTAAAATGGTATGCAATCTGTTTACCATTTTATTATAAACCACTCTACAGTAAGGTGTCTGCTTCATTAACCCTTTCAGCGCGGGGACCAACTTTAGACGTCAGAATCTGACGTCTGTAGACGTCAGATTCTGACGTCTAAAGTCGATCCCCGCACAGGAAGAGTAACATATTTATAACGGCCGCAGACCCATATCATAGCATAGGTATTCAAAAGAAGCAGAAAGAGCTAATTAAGAAATGTATGATGATTGCAAATTGAAAAGAAACAATTTGGTCTTCATAGTTTATGAAAAAATATTTCAGCGTCACCACCTCACAACAGGAATTGGGTGACAATTATACTGATATAACTGTCAATGTTGTAGATCTGAATGAGTGTGAGATGGGACCTTCTTCTCTCTGTCAGGAGACGTGTGTCAATGTACCCGGCTCATTCTACTGTGAGTGTTCAGAAGGACATATCCTGCAGGAGGATGGCGCAACCTGCACAGGTGACATTTATCATCTGGCATATCTAGCCATATTTATAATCTTAGCACTAATCTTAAATAGTTTATGATAGATGCTTTATGACTCAGTTTGTCATACTTGTGTTATTAAATCTGTTATAGGCCAATGCAATTAAAAAAAAAAAAAGTTGCTAACGTCTTAAATAGTTTGTGATAGATGCTTAGTCTGTCATGCTTATATCATTCACTTTGATATGGGCCCATGCATTTTCTTTATACCCCTCCCCCCCCCCCCCCTCACACACACACATAACTCCCCACACACACACACATTTTACATTATTTGAAGCTAGAAACTGTGTATGACATATAGAAAAAAGCAATTCAGCAGCACTGGAGTTATCATGATTACTGCTAAATCAGTAATCAGTTGTGATTTTGTATAAGATAAAACCCGAGGAGGTCTACATTCTTAGCTGTGGAAAAGGCCTAGGCCAAAGGCCGTGGTCTTTTCCACAGCTAAGAATGTAGACCTCCGAGGGTTTTAACTGACTTAAAACACATCCAACCATAATGAGGATCCCGCATAATCAACAGATCGGTCACACCTGACTGAATATAGCAACATAGGCCTACCATGATAATTGGTCTGCAATAACTCTCCATACCCGGCTTAGAATGTAGTGGTCGGACGAAGCAAAAAATGCAGTGGTGTGTTTTAAAAACTTTGCAAGGGCCTTGCAGCTACTTTAAAACTGAAAATATCTTAAAAATCTGTGGAACTGATTTACGTTGTGACCTAATTTTAAAATTTCAACTAATTTTCAGCTACTTAAAGTTGTGGATCGTGGTAGCGAGACACAACTTTAAGTGACTGAAAATTTCTATTGAATTGCTCATCGTCTTGGGGTTAAAGGTATCGTAGATCTCCAATCACATGTATTTTACTGTGTTTTGATTTCAGATGAAGACGAGTGTCTTGGGGATCATACATGCCATCACATCTGCATAAACACCAAGGGGGCATATACCTGTGAATGTAGAACGGGATTCAAACTCAACATTGACGGAACCACTTGTTCAGGTATATGTAACCCGGAAAGCGCCATACAAGGAAACAATGCTGGTTTAAGGCTGGATCAGCGTCGTAGATGGTTGATCTGCAGTAAACCAGCATTGGTTCAATGTCTCGTGTCTGCTGTGAGCGCACTACACTAAATACTGTAGATCTGGTAATATTAGCGAGGTGTTATTTTTTGCGAATTTCGCGAGAAGGACAAATTCGCAAATTCGAGAATCGCTCGAAAATTATTACTATAATAGCGATACTAATAAAGAAAAATGGACATTCGCGAATTCTAAACTTCATGAAAAGTCACAAAATCAGAAATTCGCGACAATTTTAACACGGAATTCAAACCCTGGAGGTCTGAGGCCGAGCACCCTACCTCTCGGTCACAGAGGTTGCTCACAATACTGATTTTACGAGTGGATGGAGAAGAAACATTTTGGTTTGGAGCCCCGAGCTCTAGCGTGAAAAGCGGTGCTAACCACTACCCTGGGTCCCCGCCCCTGATACACAACGCGGTAATAAATTATTTCGATCTCTAGCAACCAGAGTGTCATATGTATCACTTATGTGAAAAAAAACAATGTTCAAATTAGTCTAAAATGAGGTATTGCATTCGATTCTAGGCTTATTGCTTCAGAAATTGAAATGTATCTCTGTGGAAAATATAGAATTTTTTATAGGTGTTAATTTTATGCAGCCATCATGTTTTGTTTACTTCTAGATAACCTTGAATTCTTGATACAGAAATCAGGTGTAAAAGAAATCAGTGTATTACAATTAGTCCAAATGGGTCCTAATACATAAGAAACTAGTGCGATTAGTCCTAAACCAAAAATAAAAAAGTCATTTTCATGGCGATTATTAGCAACCATCTTGTTTATGACCTCTGGATGACTTTGAAACATAAAACATGTCCATTGCAATGAAATCAGTGTTATCAAATTGTCCAAAATGAAGTATTACATAGTAATATAGGGCGATTATGTCGATGATTAGGAAATCATTTCCATTGCGGTTATTGCTAGCCATCTTGTTTATGATGGAAAGTATTAGCGCAATTTATGTAATATAAACCAATATTATGACATTATGACAGTCAGAAAAATATAAACCTACAACATAACAATCTGGGCGTACGATTTTCAGAACGTACAAGTTTATGACATTTCACATAGTCCGGATGCGGTGATTCTTGATTCTTAACCTTTGATGACCATGAAAATAAATTAAAATGACATTTGAACTACCTTTTGTCAAGTGATCAAGTGATATACTACAGTGTACATTGTGCTATATATTTTAACCTATCACGGATATTCTAAATATTGGTCATTCTAATTATTTTAAATGATCAGCTGAAGGTTTTTTTTATGCAAAGACAAACTGGATCTTCCACATGTTGTCTTGAATAAGAGTGTAATAAATTGGAATAATTATGCTTAATAATATAATTTAAATTAAAAAAAATATTAATGATTATAAGTACTACATTTAGCTTGTCCCAAATCGCTCTGGATAGGGTCGATATATTGTGATCAGCTGACGTCACTTGTGAAAATCTGCATTGATCCTTAAAGTTATTGGACCGATGGTGTAGTTTAGTTTATGCTGCTATAATTATTTATATAGTTGTTTTGAATGATTTGCATGGGTTTAATAATTAGGGTAGCCGTGCACAAAGAGAAACAGGAAACACATGGAAAATTGTTTGCGATGTTCCATGCAGATAATTATATCGTTTCCAGGCAATACAGGGAAACACACAGCGAAAGGTTGTGACTAAAAAGAATACTAAAAATAAAAAAGCTGCGGACGATATGCAGATATATTTTATTTTTCGTTTTGTGTTTCCGTTTTCTTTGATAAACATGATAAACATGATAAGTAAAACATACATCATCTTCAAATTTCACTTCAAATTTCACTTATGAAGTTATGTAGCAGATTTTGGTTACCGTGAGCATATGATGTCCCATGCGTGTTTAACAGTGTTACCATACCATGCCAATTATATAATTTAGTTTGCTATATTGCATCCGTGACTTGTATTTGTGAATAATCGTACAAATAATAACAGCCCTTGGTCACAGCCATATATTTAAAATACAGAGTTTAATTGACCTGTAGATATGAATAAGTGTACAAATGACAGCAATCATTGTTCACATCCATGATACAATACCGTGATTTACATTATATCCGTGACGTATAGATATTAAGGAGTGTACAACTGACAGCAGTCATTGTTCACAGCTATGATATAATACCATGTTTTATATTGTATATGTGACTTGTAGATATTAAGGAGTGCACAGATGACAGCAGTCCTTTTTCAGAGCCATTATATATTGACATGTTTTATATTGTGCCGAGGGCAGCAGTAAGCTACTTGTTTACAGTGTTGTATTAACGTTCTGGGGAATTATATATTAATGTAACTATACATTATATATTATTTGTAGATGTGAATGAGTGTACAGAAGAGAGCAGTCCTTGTGCACAGCGATGTATTAACGTTCTCGGGAGCTATATATGTGACTGTGATGAGGGATATAAACTGAATGTGGACGCCGCCAGCTGTGAAGGTAAGTGGCAGTATAATATTAATATTACCCACTTTAGCACGGGTGGAAGCTAGCTCAATATATTAGGACAAATCACCGATAATGGGACCGTTAGGTGGTTATTTTTACTGAGTGGTCAGTGATATCGTGAGCTCATTGTCTGATATAGAACACCTTTTTCGGTCTTCTGTGGGGCTTATACATATTCTAATAAAAAAATACATACCCTCTAAATACTGATTTTTTTGGATGGAAATGGATAACAAATATTGTTTTATGTCAAGACAATGCACCAAATATGTTCATAGTGATGCATATTTTCATAAAAATTAACTTCACATATATTTTTATCCATATTTATTATAAGTTAACTGATTTACAATTCCATTTTGAAAAGATATAGCAAAGAAGTATAGTCACTGAAAAACTGCTACCTTATGTTTGCAATATTACCAAAGTAGGCCTATTATCTTAATCTATTTTTTGTAGTAGCTTCGTGCTGAAAATATTGGTCACGAAGTTATAGCCGTCATCGATGTGTGCTATAGCCTTTGCCTCGCTAACATTGGGCCATTGTTCTACTGTCCTTAGCGCTCTCTGGTTTTACATAAAACATCTGTGATTAGATTTGTGTGCCCTGACAGCCACTATGATCCAACAACAGTTTTCGAGGATCAGCCTTAGGGGTTGTCGTTTATCAGATTGGCTGACATAATTATTTGCTTGTGAGATGGTGCCACTAAGACCCTTTTGAAATCACTTAGGCATGGATAGACATCATGTCTTGTGTGAGTGTATAAATAGCTATTGGAATGAATTAATATAAGTTATAACGTTGATGCGCCTAATACAGTATTGTGTCAATTACTGCTCAAATAACTGCTAATATATTACAGTCACCTGCCATCCTTAGACGATTCATATTATCTCTAGGATTTATGGGAGGGTAAGCTACCTAACCGAGTCGTAATCTCCGAGACCATAGATTGATGAATTTGCTTTACCCGAAAAATTTAACATGGCGGTGACTAACAGCGATCTTAACCACAAGGTCCGAAAAATGTCCGAAACTTTTTAATGACTGTCTGGGCTGTGAGCTGAGCATGCGGGGATGTAACTGAAATTTTACTGATTCTAATAAAAACGTTTTTTTCGCCCTGTTTTTTCAAGAGTAAATCTTAGATAAACCGTTAAAAGAAATATCCAACAATTTTGTGTGGCAGAAACCTGTTTCAGCCACTGGGGCTATAAGCTCCCACTTGCACTCCTAGGATTTACTGTCTCCTTTGCAGGCTTTGTACAGCCACAGTGCATAAGCTCGACATGCCTCTTGAATTTGATTCATACATACCAAGTGTTATCCATACTGGCTTCCAACCAGTGCCAGTCTTCTGACAACCTCAGCAAGCATGACAAGGTAGGGCCTGGTCATTTTGAATAGCTTTTCCCTTTCAATGATTATGATTTGTCTTCAGTCTCATCCACATGAGGGCATATAGGCATACTCTGAGAAAGTGTTTGGTGACCGTCGCGGCAAAAACTGAACTATAACAGCTCCATCTGACACATGCTTATGCTTATGCTTATGCATATGCTTATGTTTATGTTTATGCTTATGCTTATGCTTATGCATATGCTTAAGAATGAATAGTCTTTGTATTTTGCTCAACTGGGCGGAGGCCCCAGGGTAGTGGTTAGCACCGCTGCCTTTCACGCCAGAGTTCGGGCTTTGGTCTCGGCGGTTTCAAAGAAACAAAAAATGTTTCTTCCCCATCCACGTGTGGGGAGCCTCGTGACCGAGAGGTAGCGTGCTCGGCGTCAGACCGCCAGGGCTCAAATTTAGAATCCTGTGTCTGGAGGACAATGTCATCTCAATCATCTCACCATCCTCAGGAGGTTCTCCTGGCCCAGTTTAGCCTATATGTTCACAAAGGTGGCCTAAAGCCCGATTCATATCATTTCAATCTGACACAATGACATCTAAGCAATATAAAGTCTTCAGAACCAATATAAAGTCTCCAGAACAAGGTACAGCCATCCTCCATGCCAGTGATATGACACTTTGCTTGTTTGTTTGCGTTGAACATCGTTCATTTTCACGGATGAGATCATTGACGAGCTTTTTCAACAAACCTGTCAATAACAAATATCGCATACTGCTGCTGACCTGTTCTCATTATAATATTCTCTGGTTTTTTTCAACGTCATCATCCATTTTCTCTTTGGTGCTTAATATCAGCAACTCTCCATCGTGTCCACTGACTTCCCGAATTGGATTCCCAATCTTCAAATACATACATACTAGCGCCATTACCGTTTTTCTTAATGTAATGTAGTACATACATTAGCTGTTCATGGTGTTTTAGATGGAGTGGTGTTTGGTCATCAGTTTTAAACCTTCATCTTGCAATATTTAAATATCAGATTCTCCGATCACACATCGGTTCAAATCAGCTGGGCTCTTTGTCAAACCAGCGGCACCTTCATCCCATTAAACTAAAACATAAATGTTTATTGGCCTGGTCATGGGCAATAGCAGAAAGGGGTGATATGTCTTGTAGTGGGGGCTCTTAGGTAATTGGGTGTGCACTTCTGGATAAAATTGTGAATTTTGGCACACAAATAGTTAAGATATCGCTCTACAGGAATTTTGATGGAAGCAAGTTGGTACGTTGACGTTTTAGTCGCCATCTTGGTTTTCAAAATGGCCGCCACTTGGGACCTATATTCAGCAATATTTCATAAAGGAAGACAATCGGAGAGCTCGTAACAAGTTTATTTTTTCATGAAAGAACCCTAAAGGTATCTAGATTAACACAGCAAACGTTCTAGAAAATCCTTCTCATGTACTCTAACATATTCAAGATGGCGTCCAAGATGGCCGCCAGCGTACAGTCATATTTGATAAATAGCGTAGAATGATCGATTTTAGCTCGATTTTCTTTTGTAATACACCATTTCAAATAGTTTTGTGGTCAGTAAAGCTATATAGACTACCCCCAGCAATTTTGGAAACATATTTAACCCTTTTATCCCAAGAGGCGTTTTAGCGAACGCCCCTGTAATCATTATTGGGACAACATTATTATTTATAATCAATTAATTAAGTATTAATGGTGATGTATATTGGTTTCAGTAATATAGCTATATTAAAAGCACGCTTATTGGTCAATTGATTTGTATTTTTAGTTATTCAAGATGGCGTCCAAGATGGCTGCCAGTGTATAGGCAGATTTAACAAATTGTGTAAATTCTTTAATTGTTTATCAATTTTCTCTTGTAGTACCTCATTTCAACAATTTTTATGGCCTGTGAGTTCATCTAAATTACTCCCAGACAACGTTAAGCAATATTTAGCACCTTAACATGAGGGTTTTCAATTGGCGACATAAAACATCCAAAATGTAGTTGGTGAACCACTTAGCCCATAAATTTTTCCAGCTGTTTTTCGGGTGTGAAACTGATTTTTGTTTTCTTACATGTCACAGTATCCTTGGCGGATACGTTAATGTTTAGATTTAATGACAGTGTCTATAGGGATATTGTGTGACAAAAGTCCTAGATATGGGTCTATTGGTAGAAAATACTTGATAAATTAATACCCAGTTTAGTGCAAAGGGGCTCCAGATGTACCTTTTTGAGCTACTGTACTTAAATATGTCTACTTTCACTATGGTGTGCCTTCGTGCTACTGTCATTTATTTTACTTTAATAGTGTACCTGTGAAAGTTAAGTGTCTTTGACAGTTCTTTTCTGTGACATATATGGTAACATAGTTTATCATGTTGATGGATTGTTACCATCCTGTTAATCCTGGAGTTAATCGGGATGTAAAACTGTGATTTACTTTTTATCCATGTTTTCGAATTTATGACTTTCGTGTGACTAGTGGCATTGACGATGTTGTAAGAGTCAGCGCTATTTCATGTATTCTACATGTATATTATGCTTATTTTGTACACATAGTAAAGGAGTTTCCTGATGGTTGTTTTTAAATAATGTGAATGTGCTTAAAACAAATACACTAAATCAAATACACATAGTAACAACGAGAAATTCAAAGAGTAAAAGTGAAGAAATTAACATTGATGTGTTCTCTTCCCAAAACCATCTTTCTCCATCGTTATATGTGTCCAGCCATCAATTATTTATTTTTACATTGAATATTTGTGTCAGCAGCATACAGAGTCTGGTCATAGTGTCTGGTCTTGTCATAGTGAAGCTGCAAGACTTGTTATGACAGTTACTTTATGAACATTTCGAAATATATAGAGGCTGAAAATAAACCACAAGGGATATTTCTGATCAACCAACAAGCTCACAGACTTTCGGCAAACGCAACAGCATGGGCAGTAATGCATGTTTTGTGGAGTGGTGAACGGGGAGGCCAATCAAGTGTCTTAGATAGGAAAACAGGGAGCTGACACGGAAAGCAAACAGTTTGCAGTTGAAGGCCGGTGGTGTTCCCAAATGATTCTATTCCAAAACTGCGTAGATTAGTCAGAGCCAAGAACCAGCCCCAGGATACAGAACAAGCCCACAGGAATGATCATCAGCGGTAATGATCACCAGCTAAATATTCGATATTTGTAAAAACATGTTTTTACTGATGAGAAGTGGGACACTTATATTAGTTTCAATAAAAATACCTGATTAGTTATGATAAACATTTATAATATGCCGAAGAACTATCTGATAGCATTTTGTTCTGGCTGGTCAAAGGGGCCAGTTAGTTATTCGCCTATATATCCTTGCCCTATATATACTACGCAAACTCATTACATGATCACACAAGGTTACAACTCTCCTATTCTGGCCACCATCAATAGTATGGCTAGTTGTATGGCAATCTTCATTTCATATGGTACTGCTTCAATGGCGCACAAAATTCCTATGAAATTGTGTCCCTGAATAATGAGCAGCAGACGTTTTGGGGCACAGCCGATCTAAATGAATCATTGCTGCCAACCAGTTTCCACAGATAGAGTATGAAAGTTGCGAGTAAGGAGATTTGTTCTCTATTTGTCAGTTACACCACAACACGCCGTTTCCGATAATTCTGCAACGTTTTTGAGGCTGGAGAAGGTTATGATGAAGACCATCGATGTGGTATCAACAATTCCAACTCCTCTAACATTACAGGAGAAAAAAATAGTGGCGGCAGCATCATGTCATGCGAGACACCAGTCCGAATACACAACAGAGTCAGTTCTAAGCCTGATAGGCAGAAGCAGCTGCTTTTTAAAACCGTTTAGTTAGTTTCAACAATATTCCTCGCATTCAACAGTTCAAGCTCTTGGAGTATGTTCACCGCTATATTCAACACATGAAAACATGTTAAATACCCAACAACTAGTTGAGAAGGCTTCTCGGAACTATGTTTTCCATTTGTAGATTGAGTGTGTCCCATTGGATCTTCTGACAGCATAATATGACAGAGATACAAATGATTTTTTTGGTAGATTTGAAAAAAAATATCATGCAGCCCTGTAAAATTTAAGACTCGTCTCTAAAATAGTTTTCGCACAAGAGCCCTATATACACTGTCATTATAAATACACCACCTTTTCAGCACAATTGATTAACGTCCACATACCAGTGCATTCATTAAAGCACCTGTATATTCGTTTAAGTTACATGTATCACTGATAATGTTTGTGATCCAGTATGTGTATGGTGACATTATTACCAGGCGGATACACTGACAATAAGTGGTCGTAATCACTCAGAAAACATCACACTTACATGCAATACATCAGTTTCACACCTAGAAAACAGCTGTAAAAGTTTATGGGCCATGTGGTTCACCAATTACATTTTTTGATGTTTTTTTGTCGCCAAAATGAAAACTCTCATGTTAAGGTGTTAAATATTGCTCAACATTGTCAGGCAGTAGTTTAGATGAGCTCACAGACCATAAAACTAGTTAAAATGATGTATAACAAAAAAGAAAAGAAAATTGAGCTAAAATTTACGAATTTGCACAAATTCTTAAATCTGCATAAACACTGGCAGCCATCTTGGACGCCATTTTGAATAACTAAAAATACAAATTAATTGACCAATAAGTGTGACTTCACTATATTACTGACACCAATACATCACCATTAATTCTGAATTAATTGATTATAAATAACAAGGTTGTCCCAATAGAGATTACTAAGGCGTTTGCTGAAAAGCCTCTTAAAAGGGTTAAATATATTTTCAAAAAAGATGGTGGTAGTTTATATAGATTTACTGATCACGAAACTATTTGAAATGGTCCATTACAAAAGAAAATAAAATCTATCAATATACGAAAAAAACATAAATCAGTTTCACACACGAAAAACAGCTGGAAAGGTCTAAGGGCTTAGTGACTCACCAATTACACTTTGGATGTTTTATGTCGCTAATTGAAAACTCTCATGTTAAGGTGCTAATTATGCTTAAAGTTGTCTGGGAGTTGTTTAGATGGACTCACAGACCATAAAACTAGTTGAAATGATGTATTACAAAAGAAAATTGATATAAAATTGAAGAATTTACACAATTTCTTAAATCTGCTCATACACTGGCAGCCATCTTGGACGCCATCTTGAATAACTAAAAATACAAATTAAGTGACTAATATAAGCGTGCCTTTAATATGCCTTTATTATAGTATTACTGACACCAATATACATCACCATTAATATTTAATTAATTGATTATAAATAATAATGTTGTCCCAATAGAGATTTCAGAGGCGTTCGCTGAAAAGCCTTTGGGGATAAAAGGGTTAAATATGTTTTCAAAATTGCTGGGGGAGGTCTATATAGCTTTACTGACCACAAAACTATTTGAAATGGTGTATTGCAAAAAAAATCGTGCTAAAATCGACCATTTTACGCTATTTATCAAATATGCCTATACGCTGGCGGCCATCTTGGACGCCATCTTGAATATGTCAGAGTGCTTGAGAAGGATTTTCTAGAACGTTTACTATGTTAACCTATATACCTCTAGGGTTCTTTCATGAAAAAAATCAGCTTGTTATGAGCTCTCTAAGTGTCTTCCTTTTCGAAATATTGCTGAA
The DNA here is from genome assembly GCA_964017125.1 of Flabesymbios commensalis. Taxonomy (NCBI): domain Eukaryota; kingdom Metazoa; phylum Annelida; class Polychaeta; order Terebellida; family Flabelligeridae; genus Flabesymbios; species Flabesymbios commensalis. The sequence continues at coordinate 41,255,624 of OZ024915.1, forward strand.
TATAGGGCCCAAGCGGCGGCCATTTTGAAAACCAAGATGGCGGCCAAAAACTGGACGTACCAACTTGCTTCCATCAAAATTCCTGTACAAGAAGATCTTAACTATCTGTGTGCCAAAATTCACAATTTTATCCAGAAGTGCACACTTCATCTCATATATTGACTTAAGAGCCCCCACTATTGTGGGCTTCAGATTATCCTTCACAAAACTAATTGTATAGTGAAGGATGCATGGCAATGAAATGATGTATCACATGTATATGCATACAGGGAACCACCTTACATTATTCGCAAGATGAATGGGGTGGAAAACCAGGAGCTGAGGCATAGGAGTGATTCCACATATCCATGAAAATTTCCACCCCTCATAGCCTAATTCACAATGTTCAATACACCCGATTTTAACTGAAGCACCATGTTCCAATATTTGAACTATTGAGATTCTTCTTCTGCTTGTCAACACCACTGATTCTATGAAACTGAGTCAACAACTGAAAAAAAATCTTTTGAAAAAAAATTGCTTTGAAATTTGAATCTACGTGCAATATTTTCAACACAATATAATTTTGTTAACGATATTTTACTAAAAAGTTATCAAATATATTATGATAAGCAGTCATCTGCGGGTAAGAAGGATACTCGACGAAACGTCCACGTTTGTTTATACTTCCGAAAACAAATTCAAGGTTTGGTTTGGACCTAAAATTGTTAACACCCCGTGACTGGGCGTTGGAGCGGTAATGTTGTGCATTCGATAAACAATAGCAGAAAAATAAAGATAAGTCACTCCTGAACGAACTTGTTATTGGTTGAATAGAAAAGGCGCACCCCATGGGTCAATTCGTTTGACACACCACGTGGGTCAACCTCCCATGTTTAGAGCCCAGGAATCACGGTACGTTCACCCAGTGTTGTTTTAATATTGGGCCAGCGTCGAAGACGGTGGCCTAACATTAAAACGACATTGCGTGAACGTCTCGTGTATGCTGGGCGGGCAAGTAGGCAGGGGCGCATTATCATCATCCATGTGATAATTTAAACCTTTTTTTTTTTAATTTTAAAAAATATTTTAAAAAATATTTCGGGATATCAATCACACAGCTTTAACAAATAGTGTAGCCACTATTATATTAACCAACACAGTAAACAAAAAACATGCGTATAACATTTAGAAAACGTCAGCCCAACGTATTTGATGTTGGTCTGACATTGTATAAAGTGTTTCTCTTGAATTCTCGCCCTTTCTCCCCTAATCACGACTATAAGTTATTTTTGATCTTTTTTATTAGCTATCGAAATCACAGTTAATGTGGGAGAAATGTGTGTTTAAAACATAAAAAATTGCAATTGTTTGAACTCAAATTATACTAATAATACATAATATTTTTTTTATTTATCACCTTGACGTTGTGGGTCGCGGCAGACAATTTTAAGCAGTTGAAAATTTAAATAAAATAACTTGGTAGGTAAAGGGCTGGTTAAGTTCCCCTCATACCTGTAAAGTTTGAAATAGATGATTTATTCTTTAGCTCGGGGACCGTCAGTAGACGTCAGAATCTGACGTCTTTAGACGTCAGATTCGGTCACCGAGCTGAACGAATTGTATTATTTATAATGACCGAAACATAACATGTGTGGTCAAATGAATGAAGGGAGCTAACTAAGATATTTATGATAATTTCAAATTAAAAAAAAACCTTTGCCCTCCACAGTTTATACACAAATATTTCAGCTTTGTAAGGGAGTGCCTGATGAATTTCTGCTATCATTGCGCTCTGGAGTGATGATCATGATGATTGATTGCCCAGCAAATACGAGACGGTTCACCCAATGTTGGCCCGTCGTCTACGACGCCATTCCAACATTGAACCAACATTGGGTAAATGTCTCGTGTTTGCTGGGTGGGGTTCTCACCCGCCAAATGCGAGATTTTATTCGATGTTGGCCCGAAGTTTTGCCAGCTGACGCTGATGCCGACGCAATAACTACCAGCCTCGTATGACGAAAAGTTATATTTGTTTATGAAAGAATGCACAACACAAATTGTGTTAGTTATAAACTCAGCATCTGTCAGTTGGTTTGGAATGTGCTTTAACCCCTTACAAAGCAGACATATTTTTGTATAAACCACGGAAACCTAATGATTTTTTCAATTTGAAATCATCATAAATATCTTAGTTGGTTCTTTCAGGCTCATTTGAATACCTATTATGTTAAGAGTTTACGACTATTATCAATAACTAATTTAATTCTTTCAATCTTAAGTCTGCATACGTCAGATTCTGACGTATAAAGACGGTCCCCGCGCTGAAAGGGTTAACCCCTACACCGTTTTATCAACCGTTTAAATGACTGAGATTGGAAATGAAATTGGTGTTTAAACATCAAGATTTGCAAATATTTGGTCTGAAATTAAATAGAAAGTAATTAAAATGTTCACCCACTTGAAGTTGTGGGTCGCGGTAGCGACACACAACTTCAAGTGGGTGAACATTTAAATTACTTATAATTTAACGCCTTAGGGTTAAACACTATTATTATATGAGTGTCCAGCACCGCATAACCAAAAGGCAGTAGCTCAGTTACTGCAATTTGGGTTTATCTAGTTTCAAGATTTCTTGGTAGGCCTATAGTAGACTTCAGAGAACTCCTCATCGGTCAAGCTCTTCACAGAAACGAACACTTTACTTATGTTCCACAACATTTGACGAGTGAATATATTCAGACCGTTCTCGTCCTTTTCGTGGAGCCTCTGATGACTACCAGGTGTCTCTGTCGTGCATTTCAGCACTGCGTCCGTGACCGGGACGCCCACAAACTCCGTCATGCGCCTCACCTGGGCGCGGGTATCCTGCTTCAGGTTCTCGTAGTGGACGACGAGTTTCTCGCCGGGATACTTTCCCAGCCAGTACTTGTAGAATGCCTCCCAGGTTTGTGTGTGGATGCTCACCATCGCGGGCCATCCTACAACAATAAGCTCGATCAGATTGACTTTGGCCTCGTCACATCAAACCCTTTCTCAGCAAACACCACCAGGCCTTCAGATACCGTGCAATAATGTAATTTTTATCAATTTTCAACCACTACCGCGATCCACAACCTTAATAATTACTCATATTTGTTTAATTTAAGACCAAACTTTAACAAAACTTTACCAATAACAGTGATCTAATCAACAAATAAAATAAGTTAAAACGACAATGGTCGTGATCTTCGTCTTATTTCTACAGACATTATTTTCAATATGATACGGTTCGTTAAAAAAACAACAAATTCAAAATTGACATGTTTTGGATCTGAAAGTGATAGAAGCTTAGCAATATTTATATATGTCATTGACTTGCATCAATAACCATTGCAACCATACATGCTAACTTGAGAAAACGTCATCTGACAGAATTAAAACTACTGCTCCTGAGATCTTGATTTTTTTACAGAAGATACATCAGGATAAAAGCAAGCACCATGCGAGAAAAAAACCCGAATACATGTTACCTTGACTTAGTATGTTTTTTCTTAGACCCCCTCAATTGTTTTTAGCACATTAAATACCACATTTTAAACATAATAGAGAAAAAAACATGTTAAAACATGACATCAAACAGCTGAATTTCTAAATTAAATGACTAGGTGGGTAAAAGGTTAAGTTAGTTTCAGAAAGGTAATGATAGACCTTGGTGCTTCATGAGCGCTTAATCCTTAAAGCGCTGAATTATTTTTGTATAAACCATGGAGACCAGGATTTTTTATCAACTTGACATAGCCTTAAATGTCTTAGTTTGCTCTTTCCGATTCATTTGTTATTGGTCTACGACCATTATAAATAGGTTTACTCATAGAGTGTGGGGATCGACTTTATACGTCAGAATTTAACGTCTACAGACGTCAGATTCTGATGTCTAGAGTCAACCCCCGCGCTGTAAGCGTCATCCCTTTAGCGCCAAATTATTCAATCTGAATTTTCACCCACTTGAAGTTGTGTCTCGCTGACGCGATCCACAACTTCAAGTGAGTGAAAATTATTCAGATTTGACAAAATGGAGGTCAGCTGTTTTCAAATATTGCTGATTGATGTCACATTTTATCTTTAACGTGTTTAAAAGGTGATACTTAATGTGCTAAGAAAAAATGAAAACCCGAATATATGCGGCACCGGCGGTTAAAGGGTTAAAGGCTCAACTAACTAAACGTATTCATCGGCGTTGAAAACTTTCCATTGGCGTACTCACTGTTATTGTTCCTATTTGGACAAATTGACCATTTTAGATATTATACATCTTACCCTGAATTTAATCAGCTATTGTTCCTTATTCTAAAACGGCATAAATCACTGGGAGTATTTAACACACAAACCCCACGGGTGGGGGTCCCACTAACAAATTATATGTGAAAAGTTTACCTTCTGAGTTGAATACTATGGGAAGATCTTTTCCTACATGGCTATTCTTTTCACTCTCATTAGTCGCTTGTCTATTAAAATCCGCCAGTATATGTTGGGAGTATAAAACAGTTCTTAAATCAGCATATCTGACACATTCACATACAAAATGAAATTCATTTTCTACAACATTATTATCGCAACATTTACACAGTCTATTTTCAACGGGTATATTCCTACTTCAATCTCAAGTGGGAGTATACCTAATCGTAATTAAGCTAATAGTGATCGTTTATGTCTGGAAATATTATTTCTCAGGTATTCTTCTGTCTGTAAAACACTTTTAAATGTTACATATGTTCTCAATTTTGGTTTGGATAATATATCGGTTTTTCATTTCTCATTCATTTTCTAGGTCAAAAGGTTGCGTGCTCCATTGATATTTAATGGTTCAAGAGTTTCGAATTCATTTAATTTATTTATAGACAGAAGAATACTTTTCATGTCAGAAGACCAATTTTTTACACATATTGATTTGTCCCACAGTGCAATTTTCTTTTTTAACCTTGTGTGATCCATTCGAGTCAACCTGCTCCAAAATCTAATTTTACATAAATGTCGTCTACTGGAGCTTTGCTGTGCACGCCTAAAAAATAGCAAATTGCTCTATTCTGAATACTAGCTTCTTTGGTGAAAATCCCATAACCTCAGACGCTGGAACAGTAATCATTAATCGGGACTACCATAGAATGATAAAGTTTATTAAAAGTGTCAAAACCCACGTCTTTAAATGTTTTAAATTTTGCTATGACTGACCCGAGAGTTAAAATGTCTACACATGCATTATAGTTTATATGTTCGTGGAAAACCATTCCTAAATACTTATAAGAAGATACGACTTTAAGTGTGACATAACCAACTATAAATATAAGATCAGTTCTAGGTGGGGTTTTTTACGAAAATGAACAATTTGTGTCTTTTCAGTATTTATGCTTAATCTCCATTTATCACACCACAGCTTAACATGTTGAATAAGTTGTTGTAGCTTTTCAGGAAAATCTGCAATAAAGGCAATATCATCAGCGTACAGCAGAGCAAATATTTGTGACTCACCAATGTTTATCCCCAAATTCAAACCTCTCAGGTCTTCAAAAAGATCATTAATAAAAATAGAAAACAACGTGGGAGATAATACATCCCCCTGACGTACCCCACTGGTTGTGTAGAAAAAGTCTGTACACATTCTATTAAGTTTAACACATGATTCAGTATTGGTATACATTGCCTTCACAGATTTATAAAAATGTCCATCCACTCCGGACAGTAACAGTTTATAAAGTAAAAAAATCTCTATTGACCCAGTCAAATGCTTTAGCCATGTCGACGAAAGCCACATATGTTGACTGACCATTATTTACCCGATTTTTAACAACATAATCTAAAACAAATACATGGTCTTCACAAGTTCTATCTTTTCTAAATCCATTTTGTTCATCGGCTATAAGATTCAAAAGTTCAAGATATTCAACTAGGCGATCGTTTAACACAGCAGAATAAAGCTTGCCAACACATGATATTATTGATACTCCCCTATAATTCATAGGTATGTAAGGATCTTTACCTGCACCTTTTGGTATCGGTTTAGTTATAGATCTCAACCAAGAAGTAGGCAAGCAACCTGTACTGAATACAAAAATTAAATATTTTGTTAAAACAGTGGCAACAGTAGCATTTTTTAAAACTTCATTTGGAATAAAGTCTATACCCACAGTTTTTTTACTGCTAAGTTTACATATACTTTTATAGATCTTATCAAATGAAAATGAGTCATTCAGAAACGTACACTGTTCATATCCTGGTTGATCCATCTCTAATTCTAGGCTATCTTTATGCCGTTCAACTCGTGTCAAAAACTCCTCAGAATTATCACTGGTAACGTTTTTAATAGGGTTAAATAGAGATTTAAACTCCTGCTCCCACTTATGTTTAACTTCTACATGCTCTGAAGTCAGTAGATCATTTTTCTATACTCTTTCTAGAATAAAACATTTCTTTCTAACACCCATGTGATTAATTTTGTCCTAAAAATCTGTAGGATTCTGTAATTGCATACATTCTATCTCAGATATAATTTTATTATTATAATTTCTCTGTGTTTTCCGTAATAACTTATCAAAAGCTCTTTGGGCGTCTAAAAATCTTCGCCTAAACTGACATTTTATTTCATGTGTAGCTTTACATCTTCTGAATTTTTTTTCATTGTTATGCATATTCTTCCATGCTATAGTTAGCTCATTATTCCAATATGGTTTGTAGTTTTTAAACATTTTCTTGGTTTTGGTAGATACATTATTATAATCGAGAAAGTTATCCATTTATTGAAATAAAACATCACATAAATCTGTATACAATTCGTTAACGGATTCTTTTAACGGAATTAGAAGATTCTATATGCATAATTTTTTCGGAAACTGCGTGCTTCCAGATTTCATTGTTCATAAATTCAGGCGGAATCGATTCAAATTTATACTTTGTATGCGGTAGATTTGTTTCATTTGTTACACAGTTGTTATTATTGGAAACTTCATGTTCTTCAGTCGATGCATCAATATTACATCTTATAGTTATTGTAACAACAGAGTGATCTGGTGCTTTGCAAACATTCGATAACATACTATAAAGGTTGTATTTTTCAAGGATATCGTGAACACGATCCACTCGAGATGATACATATTGATCTAGACATTCGTGGGGTGTGATAATATAGTCAACCACAGAAGAGCCTCTCTTAGATACAAAAGTCAAATCATTTTTATCAGGGGTGACTCTCCCATTTAAAATACACATTTTACTTTCTTGAAGAAAATCTATAAATTGCTTACCATATGCATTTGTATTTGTATCTATGACATTTCGTTGGGGTATGTTATCAATATCATCAATACAGTCTTTTAAACAACCGGTTCTGGCGTTAAAATCACCACAAAAGAAGATGGCATCTACTTCACTAGATAAACATAACTGTGCAATGATATGACCAAATAATTGGGTGCTATTTGCCCACGGGGACACCTCTGGCGGTTGTAATAAATTTCTCACCCAAGTGTTTCCACTTCCTGGAAAGCTTGCCAGAGCTGTAAGAGAGCCTACGGGCGATATATAACTTAAACTGCTACAGTTTCTCTGCAGCGCTGTTTTAACACTGACATTTGAATATTTTGTATTTGCATCCATTATTAATTTACTATTTAGAGGTTGAAGAATACTTTCAAAATTGTGAGCGGATATAGGTCAATTTCCGTTTTTCCTCCTACGTCTTCTGTTGACGAGAATGCTAGATACTTCAGATATTTTAGTCTCGTGTTCCGAAGATTCCGAGTGCACAACCACATTATCGGAAGCTTTCAAATCTTTTCCTATTATATATTTCACTAAATTTGGTTTGCTTCTGTTCAGCATACACATCATTAGAACCATCATCACCACAGCTAAGACAGTTATCGTCAATAACTTCTTTATCAAGTTCATTCTGCTGTAACAATCACATCTAGAAAGTTACCGTCAATAATTCGGCCATACAAACTGAATATATTCGTGGTTGTGTCACTGCATAAAATATTCTTGACAAAATGCTGCACAGTGATGCATGCGGTCACTGAATGTACAACAGCGCAAAACTGCTCCGTACTGCCCCGGAGAGCCAAAAGGCAGTAGGCCTATCTGCTTACTTTTGCAAGTCAGCTGATACTGCCTTTGGCTTTGCACGGCAAATCATGTAAATAGTAAGCACACGTAGTGTGGCTATACTGTAATTACAGGACATCCCCAGGACATTGTCCTGATCTAGTTCAACCTAAAGGTGCACGAAGGTGACCTATTAAAACACCTTCATTCAGTATAGGATAAAGCCCGAGGAACATTCTTAGCTGTGAAAACGATCGAGGCCGAAAGCCGATGGCTTTTTCACAGCTAACAATGTAGAGCTCCGAAGGTTTAAACTGACTTAAAACACATCCGACCATAATGAGGATTCCTCATAATCAACAGCTCGGTCACACCTCACTGATTACCTCACGGCCGCAGTGTCCAGGCCGCCCGAGACCCGGCTGCGATCGATGCGAGCATGATTATGGGGTCACATAATGCATAATGTGCAAACAAACTACGCATGTATATGTTTGCAGAGACTGATTCAGGTTTTTGGCAAAAGGGGGTTGTTGGTCAAGGCCTACCGATTTATTTGCAATTTTTTTTTTTTTTTTTTTTTTTTTAAGTTAGAAAGGCGAACAGTTTCTTTCAAAATAACCCATGCCATAACAACACAAATATATGCAGCTATCACTATTTGAGACAATCTATAACATTCATTCATTTCAGATACGTATGTGTTCAAGATTAGATAACTGTTAGAAAAAATGATAACAGAACAGCTAATATGTGTAGTTGTGTAAGCAGTTACTATGGTAACATCAGTATCCATATCCAGCAGACTACCACGACTTGATACAACAAAACACATTAATTGTTACATTAATTTTACATTACGGTAATTGGCTTTCTTCAAATAAGACCCGGCTATTTGTGTATATATGTAAGTGATAGATAAAACTCTTTTCTCGCTGTTTTGAAGGAGTCGGGCTATGCTGTCGCTATTTTAAAATTGGCATTAATAGGATTATGTTGAGAAAAAATGAAACCAACTTATTTTGTTTTCCAAGTACAGTAGCTATGTGATATATTAGAAGCGAAAACAATCACGTTTGGTTGCAGAATAACATTCATCTGCTAATTTAATACATGATACGCAAATCCCCTGTGGGGTCGCCATTGTAATCGATTCAGCAACCAAATTGTGCGTACAAGTTGTTGTGCATCGTTCATGCTGAAACTAAGAATAAATTTAGTATAATATACTGCACTGTATAGAAATGCACCTCCGAGTGGTCTCTTATCAATAGATATTGATGTTTTGTAGATATAGATGAGTGTGGTGAGGACAATGGGGGCTGTTCACAGCTCTGTCATAATGCTGTGCCCTCCTACACGTGCTCCTGTCGTCATGGATTCACATTGGACGCCGACAAGATCTCATGCAACGGTAAGTGAGCGATAATTATAGATAGCATACTTGTTAAGGCATTTTTTAGTAGAATTTGGCATGCAGTTATTCTTACACGATTTGGGAACGCTGATTCCAAATCTGCCCCGTGTCAAATTCTATTTTGTCTTTTCCTACTCAAAATTGAAAAACAAAATGGACGCCAAAATTAGTTGAAATGTCACAACTTTACATCACGGCTTGGCTTACAAAGAACATAAAAACATAATTTCGGTGTCTTAAAACCCACTTGAGCCACATACTAAAAGTCCTATGAATTTCACCTTGTGCGTTTTCCGCTAGAGGACAAAATCCAAAATGGCAGCCACTGCAAGGCAATGCCATAACTTTGCTTCCAAATAACGTGGAGATATGCTTCTGGTGTCTGCATATATGTTTCTCACACCTCGGAAACCAATTCAGAGCCGCGATAACATCTATTATCAATATTTCACAAAGTTATAGAAAAAAAACAAATGTTGCGCCAGGAAAAGTAGTCCAGTGTAATAATGTGTTAAATAAAGCCATTATTTCACATTCAGAAGCCGAGGGAAACCAACGTAATATCGAGCATGTTGTAAAATTGTTTAGACTATTGACAAAAAATATTTTATGATTGTTGATCACTGTCCAGCACTAGATAACCTGTCACTCACCATATATCTGTTCTAGGCAAATTAGTATGTGGCCTATGGGATATCCACCTGCATCATGCTTTTATAGTAAGGAAGAAAGCAATAATTTACATTTAAATGTGCGTTGGTGTGCCTTCTGACCAAGCCCTGTACTAGGGTTAAGGAAAACATGAAGTTGGTCCATCAAGGTGGTCTGCATAAATGACAATAAAGACACACATACATTTTCCGTTTCTATTCAGATAAGTAGTCGTTTAAATTTAACAATTTATGATTCTAGTAACTAGGTATATTGTGCTGGTTAAAAGAGCGCAAATTACATAAAAATATGTTTCTCAATTGGATTGACAATTAACATAATCATGATAGTAGTATCATCTTCTTTTTTATATTTTGACCTGAATAGATATATATAAAACCCTTGTAATGCAATGATAACACAGTTTTCAGACCTAATTGAGCGAATAAAGTCCCAACCATCGGCTCAGTGATCCACACAAAACCGTAAAGTACACATATTTCTACTCCCCTAACTTGAATGAGATAGATGATATCACCGTCAATAACTACGATAACATACAGCTACACGATATCGGAAATATGTAATTTGGTGCAGAAGTTGACTTATATATGGTATGGGCATATAAGATTAATGGTTGAGGACAACCGAATTCCAAACAGAGCGGTGAAATTGAACTATCCACAAAATACCATTTCCTAAGGTAATGCTCATTTCCTAGGTAACGTTGAAAATACTGTCAATAAATTTATTTAAAAATAATATAGTATGAACATAGACCACCTTTAGACAATGTTAGTAACTATCCAAGTCTTGGCAACTAAATGCTATAGAGTGTCATAAAGAAGTCACCAAAGATTATTGGGTACACTATTGCAACAAGATATGATGCAGAATATGTGGTAATTGGGACAATATACGTTGATACCGTTTGTAGCACGACCAGGATGTTTTCATGAAGATTAACATAAAATACAGAAATTTTCTAGATGTGGTGGTGATATGGTGGAATCAATGTGGAATCAGTGGGTTCTGGTCATGTATAGTTCTAATCAGATATAAGCTCTAACTTTCACATAATATACAGTTACCCAACAGGTTCAGTTGTGTCTTGAAGTGGTATGGGAGCGGACACCCTATTTTGCAGAAAGAGATATCAATGTTATAGACAATAAGCCTGACCATATATGGATGGCATCATGCACAAGTGGGCTAACCCACATTTTGACTATTTTGAGATTTTGGGTGTTTTTGAAAGCTCTCACTACAAGCACTAAATGTCTAGACCATTCATATTCTGTGGTACAAGCCAAAGTTTGTTTGCGCATGCTGATTTTTGGCGATTTTCATAGAGCACAAAATGGTCCAACCCTCATTTCTGATCAAGTCAAAAAGAGTGAAGTGGACGTGTCCAAGAATTTAAAGAGAAAAAACGGTTCACTGCTAAATAAGCAAGGCGAATTTTACTGGATATCACCGACAGTGCATTCTCGTGTGACAATACATAAAAAGAATGTAAAAAAGTCGCACAACAACTTGAAGTACATGATAAAACAAATAAATACAAATTAGGACAACAGGTAAATAAAATCAGTGACCAAATGGTCTAACCCTCAATGTGAAACCATTAAATTTATCAAGTTATTTATATCATTAACATATATTTTCATTGTTTTTTATCATATTTCCTTTATGTGGATGCATGTACGGATTTTTTTCCACTTTATAATGTGGCGGCATAATTTTTTGAAAATCAGTGATTTATTTAAAAATTGTGGGTTAGACCAAACGAAAAAACAAAATGTACAGATGGTCTAACCCTCATGTAACCAGCTTTAAAGTGCTTTAATTTCGCATGAATCATATTAACGAAAAAATATTCTATTTAATTTCAATGTACAGTGATGTAAATCCAATGTACATTCCATGTTAGGCTTTTAAAGGTTTTATCTCAGCTGTCTGATTAACCAGAAAGGTCAAAACCTTCAATGTTTGATTACTCAAAACACCAAAAAATGGGTTAGACCAGTTGTGCATGATACCATCCATATAAAGTGATGAAATCATATGATGGACGTGAAGATATTTAGGTCCCTAATAACTATATGTCCCCTCCAGACATAGCAGATTAAATATCATTTATACAGAGTATCTATTATTTACAGGGTTGGCAATATTACCCGAGCCGGGTTTTCCCGGGGTGTGAAAACCTGGGTAAACCCGGGCTGGGCAATAATATATTTTTAGCCTAAGTGGGCTATAATGGGCAAAAATAAAATTATAAAAAAATTATCTTTTATTAGTGTCAAACATTTATCAATAGTCAGACAATAAGTAAATATAATTATCATCCCATTGTTTATTTCATTCATTAAGTTTTATTATTTACCCGGGCTGGACAATAATTTTTAGCCCCAGTGGGCAATAATGAGCAATAATAAAAATGAGTTGAAAATATAAGTTATGATTCTTCTCTCATAGTTTATTTAATTCATTCAAGAATCAAGGCCTGTGTAAACCTAGAGCTGGTGATATTTATCGTACCATTCGCCTGTCTCAAATGCTTCCACAACGCCAGCACAACAATTTTAAAAAGAAGACATTTAAATTAGTTCATAAACATTCAGAACTAGTTCATAAGCCTATTGGAATATTTCAATGTGTCCTCTTCGTCAATAGCCCCTGCCACAAAAAGTGGATATTTTTCGGTTGTATTTAGGCCTGTTTAGCAATAAATCCAGCTCTTGCTAGACAACAAAATTATTAACATCTATGAGATTGTGGTTGGAGCTTTATTGATGGAAAACTGGCACCAGTTCTTATGTGGAAGCTTCCTGTTGCACCTGAAGAACTATCACATTTAGTTTGATTAGGTGTAAATTAGGATGATCACGAGAAAGTATCAAATAGCGTCCTATCAAAGAGTCGCTACATCAATTTTGAAGCTGCACAAAGATGTGATCAATATGAATGATGAATGTGATTATTCCGGCATTATCATTCATTATGCAAGATGATGGGATTCATGCAATTCTGAGATAATTGGCGGACATCTTGGATTTTTTTCCTGAAACTACATGTAATATGGAAGTTATAGGTTATTGCTGTTCTGTACTAGATATATTGACCATTAAAAACGTATATTTAGCCACCAAAGCAACTTTCTATGACTTTTAGAAAAAAGTTTTTGGTACTTTCTGTATTATCGGCGGCCATCTTGGATTATTAGCATTTGTTGCGTGATTGTTGACCAGGTCTTTGAACATGATATTCCCCAAAACAAAACGGTTATTTTTCACAACTAGGTCGGGCTTATATGCGGGACGATACAACTTTATATTAGCCAAAATATAATCTGTTATTCCACTCCCATTTATTGAATCCGATATACTATATTGCACAACCACGTCACCTGTTCGTTTTTTATTCACCATGATCAGTTCGAAGCTGGAATTACTTGCGTAATGGAAACATTAGATGCCTTGATATTGATAAATATTTATTTGCCGGGCATATGCCTGTGTGAAGTTTTGTAACCTGCGAAAGAATCATGATGTTTGGTACCAGTACAATTGATGCGTATTTATTTTGCAGATGAGAATGAATGCTTAGTAAAGAATGGAAGCTGCGCCCAGGTTTGTAGTAACATCAGAGGATCCTACGTCTGCTCTTGTGAAGAGGGGTATGTCCTCAACTCTGATCAGAAGACATGTGATGGTGAGAATATCTGAATATCTTCTGTAGAGTCGATTATAAATCTAAAACAGAGGAACATCTCTTTAGTTTGATTTGATCTGCGGCACTGAAAAATGATTTTTTTTCTCGCTACCGTGACCCACGATTTCATATCTTATGGCAGTAAAAATTGTTAGCAATTTCAGATCGCTATTCACGTAAGTTTCAATTATTGCTGACTCAACGTGAATTCCACTCGTAACAGCTATAGCTATAGCTATAATTATAATAATTGCTATTAAAAATAATGATAACAAACTACCTTAGTCTTGATCTTACCCTTTCAATCTCAATTCACCATGGTTATCTTCATCCACTACAAACCGTGAATTGCTGTCACAATTCTCGACGTGTAGTGGATGAAGATGGCTTGAAGTTGTTGGCAAATGAAAAAACGGTATCGTTATTATGAAAACAGTTCCATGAAAATTTTCGTTCTAAAAGCCATAGGTATCCAAAATTAAGTCATTCTTCAGAGATGCTTTGATGTATTGTGGCGGTTTGAATTGTTATACGTGACCTTAGTATAAGTTTTATTAGCAAGCCTGCAATACCAACTAAATACAGCTAGCTGGTGTCTCTATTATTGTTAAAGGAGTAGCCCGTTGTATACGAGCAGCGGGACACATCTGTGCCTAGAAAACACCACCATTACAGAGATAGAGGCAACTAAAACCAGAAACGTACATAGAGTTGTATATATAAATTTTATTGTGAAAATACCATATTTCGCACCTCGATTATGTTCAAACGTATGACTCTGATGCCCGCCTCTTCTTTTCAGACATCAATGACTGCAGAACTGATAACGGGGATTGCGAGCAAATCTGTCATAACGTAGAAGGAGGCAGGGAGTGTGCTTGTAAACCTGGATTCCAACTCAACTTTGATTTACAGACATGCAGCGGTATGTTCACCATATAAATGTATACACCAAACACCTGTCGGTTCTTAACGTGCATTCAAACAAGAAACAGGGTGCAAATCATCTTTATTCTGTTTTTTATCTGAATTTAAAATAGTTAAAATTACATGGTACTACAATAATTAGAAAATGAAAAACAGCATATTGTGCTATTGACTATTTTGCGGAAAAAAACAGTATAGTGAATTTTTTGTTTTTACAACTTCGCTTATCAACGCTCAGATGCACCCTTTTTATTAATAATGTTAATATTACACAGTCATGTATAATTTATTCACTAGAACACTTTAGATTTCCCACAACTAGTGAATCCATCAGTCGTACAATATACCGAAAATTGGTGTTAAATATATGAACTTCTATTCTGTATCCTTTTTTCTCGCCCACTTAAAACTAGAATTGCTAACGCAATTGCTGTCTTTAACTGAATGGGAAAACGCATAGCTCTGTATTTTTAAACAACGACAACTATTTATTTCTCGAGCACTGACAACCACAAATTTCAGAATTCCCATATAAAATTGATGGATCATATATATTACATATATATTTTTTAATTAGCTGCATACTGACACAGCCAGATAAACGTCATTAACTAAGGCTCCCCCTACCAGGGGGATTCGCTCGCCGTCTCCGATGCCGCGTGTGCCTGCCGCATCCATACATGTACCTTGTCAAAAAACGTCTGGTCATGGCTGTCATCTTTGATCTTTTTTCGGCAAATTAAGACCTTGTCACCATGATATCTACAAGACAGCATTTTCGATTCACTCAATGTTCAACATACTTGATAATAGTATTAATGCCTAGACGGCGGCATTTTTTCGGAAAGTTTGACAAAAATATCGATGTCATGTCGGCCACCTTTAATTTATTTTTTTCGAATTACAACCTTTTCACCCTGCTGTGTACAAAATCGCTTTTTCCGAAAATCGCTTTTTCCGAGACTACAGCATTCACGACCTATTTGGTATACTTAGGTATAATACTTATCAAGGGTATATATCTGTACTCAATAATATAACTCGATATTTACATGTATAACTAGATTATCTGCTAACATTACAATTAATTAATTTATTTTGTGGTAAAAGTGTGGTGGTAGCCTTCTTCGGCGTTTGTAACGTAAACACTTATTTCTGATTACTTTATTCGTTTCAAATCACTTAGTTAAAGCTGGAATTGCAAACACATTCCCAGTTATAGCCCTTACAACGTTGAAATATTTTTGCATAATCACACAATGGAGACCAAAAGTTTTTTCAACTTGAAATCATAAAAAATGTCTTACTCAACTCTTCCCGCTTAATTTCTTTTGAATACCTATCTGTTATGGGTCTGTTAGAAATAGTTTAATTCTTTCAGTGCGGGGACTGTTTTTAGACGTCAGAATACAGAATCTGACGTGTATGGAAGTCGGATTCTGATGTCTAAAGACGGTCCCAGCGCTGAAAGGGTTAAGTGAATGCGGACAAATGTTATTTTTTTCAAGTGGCTAGTTTTTAGACAAAATGAGTGTGTTTTTATTCCCTATCACAGATATAAACGAGTGTTATCAGGACGAGAGATGGCGCTGCACTCAGCTCTGCAACAACACGCTGGGCTCCTACAAGTGCGCATGCTCAACCGGATACACCCTGAACATAGACCAGCGCACATGTGACGGTATGTTCTTATCCATCGAGCCCTATCCAGCAAACACAAAACATTTGTATACCATTTGTATACCACCAACGGCCGTGGTCCAACATTGAACATATGTTATACAAATAGACAATGAAATAGAGTATTTATAATCACATAATTGCATATTATCACTCGACACAAGTTTATTGTTAGATTTAGTTTAGTGGAAAAATATAACTTGAAAGCATATTAACTCTTATATTATCTATAAATTAATTTATTTTGTTAGGGTCATGATTCCTTAACTGCTCATGATTCCTAATTCCTTCCTCTCTTTTCACATATCTTTTGTGTGCTAAAATTATACGAATAATTGTACAAGTTTAGTTTAACACGTTTGAAACACTCTCGACATACTTGAAGTACTGGTTCAGTTTCTTCCGCCTTGACATGCTCAATGGAGTGGAGCTCGTTTTTACTGAACACCAGAGAGTGGTATATTAAATGAAAGATCACAAAGTTTTTATGTTTGTAATTTTTTTTTTTTTTAACTATTTTTTTTCTCTTAGAAAAAAATGGCATACATAAATGTTACAGAGACACTGAGAGTGTCTACAACGTATCCAAATTGCATCCCTAAGATGCCATATAACTCTATGTGATTCTTCTAATACCAAACGGTCAATAAATCGTCACCTTGGAATGGAACGGGCTTAAGGTGTCAGAAACACCTTTTTGTCCCCAACGAACAGTGTGGGCCTAATATTTGTCTAGTCTAAGACATTAGATGCAGTACCTATAATAAACATATATAGGCTACAACATAATATCCATAATTAATACTAATAAGATTGTGTTTATTTTATTTTCAGACCAGAACGAGTGTTTAGTTAAGAGAGGGGGTTGTGGGCACACCTGCGTCAACACACCGGGGTCGTTCCACTGTCAGTGTCGTAAAGGGTACACCCTGGCCGATGACAGTATCTCCTGTAATGGTAATATCACTAAATACACATCGTTAAGGGTGGTGCATGTGGTAATTAAGCCTTCAAGCCCTCACGATGCATTAAAGCATCATTTTACATCCCTGAAAACAGACCTAATTTTCCTACAACAAAGGGTTTTTGAATGAAAATTTTCATTAAATTTTTTTACCAATACATGGCATTTTTTTAAATTTTTCACCCACTTTAAATCATCTTTATCCACTGCAAGTCGAAAATTGCGACAGCAATTTTTGGCTTGTAGTGGATGAAGATGACCATGGTAAATTCAGGTTTGAAAGTCTTAACATTATCACATACATACAAATCGTACGCTAGGGAAGAGAAAATGTAGGATTATTTAAAATTTTGATAAAGGATGATACAACGATTTCAGGACAGGCGTAGGCCTATTATACCCATCGATTCAAAATTGTTTCTTTTATTATATTACCATGGCAAGATAAAAATTTAAATGTTGAAGTATATACTTTGCGATAGAATGTGACAATGTTATTGCCATGATTACCATACATGGTCATTTGGCATATTTACAGTTAATGTACGTACCTGTTTGACATATCTCCAACAAACTGGTATTTCAAAGTGAGTCTTCTAATCTGATGAGGTTATGTTCGGAATCACACTTTAGCGTTGAAAACGAGACGTGCGTGATCGACGTCACGTAAGAAATTTTCATTTTTCCTACAAATGACAGGTAGCGCGAATAAATGTTAATTTTCTCTGCTTATTTTTTCAACCTAAGCTTATTCGATCACCGCAGTGCAAAATTAACAAGTGATTTAAAAAATAACCAATATAATTAGAGCATTTGAAAATTCATGTGTCAACTGGTTATAGTGGGATGCATTTTAAGTGCATTAAATAAACACAACGATTGTCTATCCAGTATATTATTATCATTCTACACAGATCTTTTTTTAGTATGTTGTATAACTTGGTTTTATGACAGACATAAATGAGTGCATTAATGATAACGGTGGATGTGCTGATCTCTGTATGGTTGATCAGATTAAATGGTATTATAACAGACATATATGAGTGTATGCATGATAACGGTGGATGTGCTATATATGTTACATCAGATTACATGGGTTTATAACGGACATAGATGAGTTAATGCATGATAATGGTGTATGTGCTGAGCTATATTATGCTAAATCAGATTACATGGTTTTATAACTGATATAGATGAGCGTATGCATGATAACGGTGGATGTGCTGAGCTGTATATGTTAAATCAGATTACATGGTTTTATAACAACCATAAATGAGTTCATGCATGATAATGGTGTATGTGCTGAGCTATATTATGCTAAATCAGATTACATGGTTTTATAACTGATATAGATAAGTGTGTGCATGATGACGGTGAATGTGCTGAGCTGTGTATGTTAAATCAGATTACATGGTTTTATAACAGACATAGATGAGTGTATGCATGATAACGGTGGATGTGCTGAGCTGTATATGTTAAATCAGATTACATGGTTTTATAACAGCCACAAATTAGTGTATGCATGATAACGGTGCATGTACTGCGCTATGTATGTTAAATCAGATTACGTGGTATTATAACAGACATAGATGAGTGTATGCATGATAACGGTGGATGTGCTGAGCTGTATATGTTAAATCAGATTACATGGTTTTATAACAGCCACAAATTAGTGTATGCATGATAACGGTGCATGTACTGCGCTATGTATGTTAAATTAGATTACGTGGTATTATAACAGACATAGATGAGTGTATGCATGATAACGGTGGATGTGCTGAGCTATATATGTTAAATCAGACTACATGGTTTTATAACAGACATAGATGAGTGTATGTATGATAACGGTGGTTGTACTCAGCTGTCACACTATATGATTGTTCTGTTTACATTGATTTTTTACAGACATAGATGAGTGTATGCATGATAACGGTGGCTGTGCTGAGCTTTGTATGAACACTGAGGGAAGCTACCATTGTGCCTGTCATATACCGTCACTGGCCAGTCTACAATCGGATGGAAAAACATGTGAAGGTTAGAAAGCAAACAATTGCTGAACGTGCAAACACATGTCTTTGTAAATCACGTGTATAAACCCGCTCATCATCGAGGAGACCTACTTTAAACGTCAGAATCTGACCTCTTTAGACGTCAAAATCTGAATCTATGGACGTGACGTCTAAAATCGCTCCCTGCACTGAAAGAATTAAACATTTATAATGGTAGTAGACCGATAACATAGGTATTCATATGAAGCAGAAATAGCTTTTTAATTAAAGCAACTCATTTGATCATATTAGGGTTTATATAAAAATATCTCGGCGCTGTAAGGGTTAATATAATATGTGACCATGCAAATCTAAAAGCACAAAATAATTAAAAACACATTCATAAAATCCCATATTCAACATAGTTTATTCGCCATTTAAACCACATTTGATATTTTGAAACCGTAAAAATAATCAATTAGGCATAGCCAATCTATTTATTCATGTGTTGTTTCAGCCAAATGTCCGGATGAGTTTATTGCTAATAGAGACTACACGAGCTGTTACAGGATCGTGACTCCTGCATTGAACTCTGGAGACGTGGCCGCCAGCTCTGTCATGCTGGCCAAAGAAAAGTGTAAAACATTTCACAATCATGCTGACTTAGTCTCGCTAGAAACAACGGAGGAGAAAAACTTCCTGGCAAAATATTTAACCAGCGAAAAACGTGAGTAATAAAAATACGACACGCACTGGCATTGGCTTGAGTCTATATATATTTTTTGATTTTGACCGTGCTCCATCCACAACTTCAAATGAAGATCGGTTCGGCTGTTATATGGTTACTCTTAACCATTATCCTACTAAATTAATTCATTTAAATTTTCAGCCACTTGAAGTTGTGTCTCGCTACCGTGACCCACAACTTCGAGTGGCTGAAAATTTGTCATATTTGTTTAATTTGGGCACAGATATTTGCAAATCTTGATGTTTAGACACACATTTCCTTCCAAATAACAGTGATTTGGTCGACTAATAAAACAGATCATAAACGACAATAGCGGTGATCAACAGGATAACGGTTGATTGTTTTTACAGATCCCATGTTGAATGGCTGGCAGGGATGGTGGACTTCAGCCAGCTTTATGGAGGGGAACAACGTGTTTTCGTGGTCAGCCAGGAATCAGCTACTGGGTGAAGCACACGAGCTGTGGGGACTTAAAGGGGCGCCTGAGGCTCGAACCTGTGTCTGGATCATGCAGTTCTCGGCCTTTAACCACACGTTAGGGAATTACGATTGTCGCCAGAAAGCGGGCTATGTGTGTGAGATAGACCTGACGTTACCGCTGAGCTACAAACTCTGACAGGACATGTACTATGAGAATCACTAATACCCCGATCACACCGGCTTTGCGTCTTGTTCACGAAGGGTTTCCGCAAACTGGACGCAACGAAGTCAAGCAAAATTGTGAAGAAAATCAGAATTTGCTGCATGTAGCGTGACAAATACATCGGATCGTGCTAGTAGCTGGACGCATAATTTTCTAAGATACACCGTAGACAAACCACCTACCACTAGCAAAATTAGGAGTCTGTGTATAACTTTTATTCGCAGACTAGTTAGTGGAGAATCTCAAAACTGTCTGCGTTTGATCGCAGAATAATAAGCAAATAGACTGATTTTTGTCAAGTCAACCCAGCAAACACGAGACTTTATGCCAATGTTGGTGCAATGTTGTCTCATCGTCTACGACACTGGCCCAACATTCTACTAACATTGGCTAAGCGTCTCGTTTTCGGATGTTTACATTAATGTTGGCACACATTTAAAATCGAAGGTTCATTGTTTTATGGTCATACATATAGAGAAATGTTCCACATACATGTACATACAGTAACTACCGTACAAAGTCAGAAGGCAGTAACTTGTCAAGTCAGTATTTACTGCATTTCCGCTATGCAGAGCAGCACGATATTATAGGCCTACCTGGTATTTATGTGGAACCTTTATCTACGTTACTATGTACTATGTAACATTCAAGACGAAGTACAGGGTCTTCGGGGATGGCAAATAGACTGGTAGCAAATATATGAAGGAAGAGGCAAATATGCTTATTTTTTTCTATCCCCTCCCCAATCGATTGTATATCCTACTATTCGCAGATTAGTCTACGGCGGGGCAAGCTTTTGTTGAAATGTGAGCTTGAACGCCGCCGCATATTTGAACAAAAACCCATCGTGAACAGGACTTCAGTATGGTAAGTGTGACCAGGGTATTGTAAATAAGCATTATTTCTCAGATCATCTAACAAACTTGACCCCTCTCACTTTGATATATACGTAATCTCACTCAACCACTTAATCACAGACTTTGATATGTACTTGATATGTTTATATTATGTACATCTGATACATGTAATATAAATATACAAAGTTGTGATATTTTAATTATGGTATATTCGTATTTAACCAGACGAAGCAGCGAAAAATGCTTACGTATTTTAAAACTCTGTCGTTCATATTATATTTTGTTTCACACTCTTAACACCAAGCTGGGCCCGTATTCTTGTACAAGTTACGATATATTCTAGGCTTCGGATTGGTCGAGATGACCATCTGTACCAATCCTGAGCCTGTGATATATATCATCAAATATTCTAACCTCGCTATGGATAAGCGTATATACCTCGAACTATAAATACAAAACTCAAGAGATGGTAAATTTATCTCTTGCCCAATAGAGAACACGTCAGCGGTTACGATATACCCAGCAAACACAACATTTTTTATAGCATTTGTACAATGTTGGACCAGCGTCGAAGACGTTGGGCCGACGTTGTGGAAATGTTATAAAATGTTTTGTGTTTGATGGGTATATGTATGTCATAGATGACTATCTCGACCAATCAGAGCATACGATACATCGTAATTTGTACGAGAATACTGGTCCAAATATTTCATTTCATCACGTTTATTTGCAAATAGACGCCGTAACCTCGACGTGAAAAAAATGGGATGATTCTATCAAATAGCCGCGTATAATGGTATTGCTTATGAGAGAAGGGGACGCGGCGCTTTGGCTGAACGCCTAACTGCCTCCTCAGTCATACATGCGTCCCGGGCTCGAAACCCTCCGATCCTGCGTGTGCTTTACACAGAAATATCTTCTCAGTGTAAAGGTAAAGGTGCAGGTTTTTTATAGTCTAATATCAAGTCTGAAGACCTATCATCGGACTTTACATTTCACCCCCTGGTCACTGGACCTGTTCATTCGTGTGCCATTTCAACTCCCCGGGGAGCAAACAGTCCTGCAGCCGTTTCGGCGCATTAAACTTATCGTACACTTTGCCATCTCTGTCCTACCAGGTAGTAATTTTCACCTGAGTCAAGTGAAGCATTTGAGGGTGAAGTGTCTTGCCCAAGGACACACCATCTTAACAATATCCCAAGATTGAGAGGGGAGAAACATGATATTTCTCTGAAAATCCCGCACCAAGGCGTGACTAGGCGATCACGTTATTGGCGGCCTTGTCGATTCACGACCCTGCGAGTTCAGATGTGAGACCTTCACTGGGGCAGATGCGTCTACCCAGAAAACGCGAGACGTTGACCCAATGTTGGGTTAATGGTGGACCGGCGTCTCAGATGACGGGCAAACATTAAATCGACATCGAGTCAACTTATTTTGTTTTCAAACTAAAGCTTCAAAAATATGTTACATAAACTCTATAAATGCGACATGGCTCTCAGGGGTTAAAGTTAGATGTTGCATCTCCAAAAATAGCCCAACAAACACGAGACGTTGACCCAATATTAAATTGAAGTTGGCGCACCGTCTGCGACGCTGGGACAACTTCAATTTAACATCGGGGCAACGTCTCGTGTTTGCTGGGATGAGCTTTTGGCCAGTTCATTTCTTGATAAGTTCTAATCCTGATAAAAACATACACTCTGCCAATAATTATCGTTTAACGTCTAAAACATTGACCTGATAACAAGTGAATTGTGGGCACGTATAGGCCTACATGTGAGTTTATAATATGTTTTCTAGTTAGCATTCCAGCGCCAAAAAATACTATACTAGTTTGTTTAAGACTTTCTATTCACATATAAATAACGAAATGCTGTTTAATCACAAATATATCGAAATAATTAGTTCAAGTTGAGCAAATGTAATTATTTTCATCCACTTGAGACTGTGGTTCGCGACAGTGACTTCAAGTAATTGAACAATTCAATAATTCAATGATAAGCTAAGCTAGCTGATATAAGTTCTGTCAACTTGGCAAACTATACAGCACATACACGGATACAAAATAACAATAAATGTACTATCATACAGTTTAACCTGTGTTTTTTCTCATTTTTATTCATCTTGAGGTGTGAATTATTATTGTTATCGCAATTGCCACTTCAAGGTGTTTTTTCATTAACTTTTTCTCATACAGTGACATGTGGTGCATTCATGCTATAAAAGTGTTTATCTCTCTAGCAGGTATTTAAATTGAATTTTCACCCACTTGAAGTTGTGTTTCGCTGACGCGATCCACAACTTTTAAGTGAGTGATCCCAAGTCAACGTAAACATATAGGGTACATAACCTTCAAGTGTCTCCAATTTTAAATTTAGAAGTAGCTCGCCTGCCATTCACCAGGTGGTGTTTGAATGGGTCGATAATGACTGCATAATCTGTACAATAATAATTCTATGAAACGCAGTGACGTCACTCGGTGAAAATAAGGTTATATAACACCCCCTCCCCATACTTCATTCTGTGAAACGCAGTGACGTCACTCGGTGAAAACAAGGTTATAAAAGACCCCCCTCCCCCATAATTCATTGTATTAGCCAGCTCGGGTAAAACAAAGGATGTCAAGGTCATTGAATTTCACAGAATGATGTGCATGAATTAAAGTGATTGTCAACATTGTCAAATGGTTTACCATTTTCATTAATAAAAATATAATAATGGGGTCACACGCGACCCTGTGTATCTTATAAATGGGGCTGTTGACATGTGCATAGTCGCTAGAGTTGATTTTATATTTACATCACCTATTTTTGATGAAATTAATTCAAATAATCATCACGCTTTCAGGCATAATGTGACGTTTTCATTGAGTACTTGGCAGATACGGTAATTTTAATACAAGATTGCTGGGAATAACTTTTTTATAGTGGGAACACATGCGAACATTTATCTATGCCGTGCCAGGTGAAAATGTGTATCTGCTTTATACTTGAAAAGTAAGCAGATACTGCCTGTTGGCTTTGCAGAGCAGATCTACCGTCGGCTAGCAGGGGGGGGGGGGGGGGGTGGTGGGAGATTGGTGCAGTGGGTAAAATCACCCGTTCTTGCATTCAAGTATCAAAGAAACAAAAGTTTCTTCCCCGCTCACTCGTGAATATTCTATAATTGTGGGGAGCATCCGTGCCCGGGAGGTAGCGTGCTCGGCCTAAGACCATCAGGGCGCAAATTTCAAATCCTGTGTCTGAAGGGCAGTGTCATCTCATTCATATCACCATCCACATGAGATGACACTGCCCTCTGAACCCTAGGATTTAAAATTCGAGCCCTGGCGGCCTGGGGCCGAGCACGCTACCTCTCGGTCACGGAGGCTCCCCACAATAATGAATCTTTGCGAGTGAGCGGGGAAGAAAGTGCCCATATATTACAGCTCCATACAACAACAACATTTTGATGAACCTGGAAGACCCAAAATGTGTAGTTAAACAAATTTTATCAGAAAGAGCATAACAGTTTCTGTTATACATGCATAATTAGCATAGTAGTCGAGGCAAAAAGTCATTTGACCTTGAACAAATGGCAATAGAAATAATTTTAGGTGTTTTGGCTTCACAAATACATCCAGATTAACATACTTAAAATCTTAAGAAATATTCGATGCGGAATAAGGCAAAATTCAAGGTCAAAGGTCAATTCCAAGGTCAAATATGATTTTTCTAAAAATAAAGTTAGGAACAAGTATAATACCTCTTTTTCGTGTAATTTTAACTGGAAAATCCATTTCTTATATTTTTTTATGATTCAAAGCCATCCTCAAGGTCAAAGGTCAAATCGAAAATTAGATAAACGAAAATTTGATTTCTAGGAGATAATGCTAGGAACATGTGTAATACCTCATTTCATGGAATTTTGACTGGAAAATCCATTTCATATATTTTTTTTATGATTCAAGGTCATCTTCAAGGTCAAAGGTCAAATCGAAGGTTAGATAAACGAAAATATGATTTCTATGAAATAATGCTAGGAACATGTGTAATACTTCATTTCATGGAATTTTGACTGAAAAATCGATTTATAGTATTATTTTGGTGACTGAAGGTCATCTTCAAGGTTATCTTCAAGGTCAATAGGTCAATTCCAAGGTCAAAGGCATAAAAATATGATTTTTAACAAAAAAAAATAGCACGAAGTGTAATATTTATGCTTGATGTGATTTTGGTTTAATAATTTATTTCTCGTATTATTTTGATGATTAAAGGTCAACTTCAAGGTCAAAACTTTAATTTCAAGGTCAAGTAAGCGAAAAATATGATTTGTAACAGATAACACAACAAACAAGTGTCATGCTAATTTTCTGTGTGATTTTTTCCTTGAAAATCCATTTATAGTATTATTTTGGTGTTTGAAAGTCATCTTCATGGTTATCTTTATTGCATAACCGTCGCCTATTACCATACCCTCATAAGAACGCGTTTGTCGACATACCGTTGCTGTTTATTGGTCTTTGTTTTTTCCCTGCAAATTAAAGGCCTTTCCGCTGCCCCTTAACGAATCTCCATTTTTACACATATTTGACACACTTTAATGCCTCCCCATTGCCCTTTAGCGCCTCACTGGCACCTTTTAACGCCTTCCTCATTTATCTTTAATGCTTTCCCGTCGACATTCAATTCCTCACTATTGCCATTAAACGCTTCCCCATCACCACTTGAGCCCTTCCCATCACCCTTTATTGCCTTCCAATCGCTATTTGCGCCCTTTGATGTTTCCTCGTCGCCCTTTAAGGCCTCTCCATCGCCCTTTAATGCCTCTACATCGATCTTAGCGTCTTTTGTCGCCATTTAATGCCTCTATATCACCCTTCATTGGTTAACCATCACCTATAAAAGCACCCCGTCAGACTTTAATGACTTTCCTTTATGCATCTTTGTAGCCCTTGAGTATTTATTGCTGCAATTGAATGCCTTTCCGTTGTTATTAAATATATCTTTATTGCCCTTTAACACATATTTATCGCCCTTTAATGCCTCCCCATTGCCCTTTAACCCGTTTGTGACGAGCCCCGGAGATCTCCGTGATATACGGAGTCCATTCAGATACGAGTCCCGGATATCTCCGGGTCTGATTGCATGAGATAACTATGACGTCATAAAATAATCTCGTTTCAGAAACAGCACAGTAGCATAATAATCTCGTGTTCAATGGGTTAACGTCACTGTGTCGCCTTTGACGCCTTTGATTCACCAGTTAACCCATCACAACGCATTGTATCGCCTTCTCATCACCATCTAACGCCCCTACGGTGCCCTTTAAAACTTTATCGTAGCCCTTTACTGCCCATTCATCACCCTAACACATTTTCGCCGCCCCTTACCATCTGACCATTGCATTTTATTGCATCATTGTTGCCTTTTAGCACCACTTTGTCGCAATGTAATGTTCCTGTCACCCTTTAACACATTTTGATCGCCCTTTATCGCTTCTTTGGCGCCCTTTAGCGCCTTTTCTAGTTGTGTAGTCATGGTTTGGTGGTTTATGTATTGTTATCTAAATTATAGTTTTTAGCAATGTATTGAGTGATTTCAATAGGTACATGTGTGATGGTTTACTGTTATATTGCTATCATGTTTGGTAAAACACGAGGCTACATGTACCATACATATATTGTTTATTTACACATCTTTAGCGTTTTTGCCTTACAATGTAACTGCTCATGGTCTAGTCCTTATATTGTTCTTATGCTATGTAGTTGCACTTATCACTGTTTTAGTGCTTTCAATTGATATCGTCGTCCAGTGATAATAGTGTTAACCAGTTAAAAAACTCATGCATCAAGGACAGGTTTCCAATAAATTTATTTAGCAATAGGCATTGTGGGCACTTTTTTGTTTTTTTTAAATCATATTATTGACATTTAGCTGCAACCAATATATACACAGAACAGCTCGTTCCCTATTCACATCAATTTAAAACTGTTTGAGTCAGTGTCATGTTATATTTTATTTAAATAATTAAACAAAATAATGTGCACATGGGATATATTTTGGCTAATTTCATTTTTTAGATCATGACCTTGACCTGTACAACGCGAAATTGATATATATTGTACTATTAATCCGAAATAAAAATCAACCAACAACTAATTCATAACTATTTGCGTCAGTATCAACTTATATTTTATTTAAATATCTGGCAAAAATTATGCACTAAACCAATATTTGGCAATGACCTCGATCTGTGCCACATGACCTTGATATTCATCACCCCTAAATAATAACAATAAAACTAATTTTGATTACCAAATGTCCATGACCTTTACCTGGGCAGAATGACCTTGATATTTTACATCACCCGTAAACAATAAAAAAATCAATTACCAACTAATTTTGCAATAATAGAAATCATATCCTACCTTGACCTGTAGGCCTAGACTACAACACGAACTTGATATTGTACTATTCATCAGAAATAAAAATCAATTAACATCTAATTTACAACTACTAATGACAGTATCAGCATATATTATATTTAAACAACCGGAAAAATATGCACAAAACCGATATTTGGTCTAATTTGTATTCATACATGGCAATGACCTCGACCTGTGCCACATGACCTTGATATCCATCACCCGTAAACAATAACAATAAAACAATCAACCAATCAACAACCAATTTACAGCTGTTGGACTTGTTATCATCTTGTAGTTTATTTAAATAATTAAACACAAAGTATGCACTTGACCAGTACTTTGGCTAATTTTGATTATTAAATGACATGACCTTGACCTGTGCAGCATGATCTTGACATTTTATCACCCGTAAACAATAACAAAATCAATTACCAACTAATTTAGTGATATTATCAATCATGTCGTACTATATTTTCATGAATAATTAAACAAAAATATGCATGTGAGTGATATTTAGGCTAATTTGGGATATTAAGTGGCCATTACCTTGACCCTTGTGACATAACCTTGTCATTGTGTCATTTCAAAATAAGTGAAAGCGATTCAAGATCATTTGAAACCAATGTTTAGACTGAAAAACATTTAGAAAATCGGACAGGCGGGTCCTTAGATACAGTCAATTGCAATTTAATGACGGCCATTTAGTCATTGCCCACTAAAAAGGCGGCCATTTTAATAATGACCTTAAGATGACCTTAAGATGATGGGAGAACAAAATAATCCTACGATGTTGTGTATAAAAAAACTTATGGACTCGTAAGCCATCCCGAACTCACCCTCACTAGTAGGTTAGGTGATCAGGCCGATACACCTTTTAATACAAAAACGAGGTATCCTATTTGTTCTTACGTTTACTTAATAAAAATCACCTTTTCAGTCACTTGACCCCAACATTGATGTTTTGACCTTGAAGATGACCTTTAATCGTCAAAATTGTTTCGGAAATTTATTATCCAGTCAACATCACACATAAAAAGGTATTGAACTTGTTGCTATTTTTATTTGTTAAAAAACTTCTTTTTTTTTTTTTTGACCTTGAAGATGACCTTGAATCATAAAAATAGTACCATACATGGATTGGCCAGTTAAAATCACACCAAATTGAGGTATCACATTTGTTCCTACCTTTATTTGTTAAAAAATCATATTTGACCTTGAAACTTATATCTGCCAGACGCCATCTTGGACGCCATCTTGGATTTTGCACTTTTCCACACTCCCGATTTCTTAAGATTTTTAATATGACATTTAGTGGCATTTTCTCAGTTCAAAACAGTTAAAA
Organism: Flabesymbios commensalis; assembly: GCA_964017125.1. NCBI lineage: Eukaryota > Metazoa > Annelida > Polychaeta > Terebellida > Flabelligeridae > Flabesymbios > Flabesymbios commensalis. The sequence goes on from OZ024915.1 coordinate 41,285,031, forward strand.
ACAATTCTGTTGCAATTAGTTCAAGGTTAAGGCCATTTTTTCAAACGATTGACTGGACTATAGGGCATCATAGTATATTAGAATTTATTTTGTAATATAATATAATAATAGAAGTCGAGAAACTAAAATTAAAATTGAATCTTATATAAACACCACCAAGTAATATGCTGACTTAATTTTTACATGAAAAACTTAGGCATGGTAACTCACTTACACAAAATGTAAGATTATTTGTATGATCGATTTCTTGAAGTAATGTAACTCTTATAACATGTAGGCTACAATGAATACATGTTACCAACTGTCTGTAGTTTATTGCTATGTCAAGCTAGAATGTGAAATAACACCAAATTAATAAAAGGTAATGTTTAGCACCAAATATGACCACAACATTTAATTGAAAGTAAACTAAATGTAGTCGAATAATGTTCAAGTCTATTTGGCAGGTTATAACAAATTAACGAAATACGTGTTCAAACAACAAGGTTCGCAAAATGTTTATTCTCAAATTAAACAATTATGAGTCATTTTCACCCACTTGAAGTTGTGGTTCGCGGTAGCGAGACACAATTTCAAGTGAGTGAAAATTACAAAATATGACTTCACGTTTTAAGGGTTGATGGCGAATTGGGACAAGGCATATTTCAGGTAATCTACGGATACAATCCCTCATCCTGATAGTGTTTTAACGCTACTCACCAGATGTCCCCGCACTCGTATATAATAATGTGTAATGTCATACCGTCGCCTCGGAGCTAAAGGATCCTATCTGACACTCGTCAGAGTGGCAGATAGGATCCTTTAGCTCCGAGGCGACGATACAACCATTTTACTTTACCAATAATCATTTAACTAGCTTAATATTCAATAGCAACTATGATTTTCGTATCTGTTGTGCCAATTTAAACGACAGCTTTTGAATGTGGAACGTTTCATCGCGTAGATTTAAAGAACATATTTGATATTTGCTCTGAATTATTTTACTCACTTGAAGTTGCTTCAAGTGGGCGAAAATTGCAATTAGACAATTCTGTGAAACAGACCTCCTTTGTTTTCACCGAGCTAGCTGATACAATAAAGTATGGGGGAGGGTTATTACGTAACCTTGTTTTCACCGAGTGACGTCACTGCGTTTCACAGAATGAAGTATGGGGGAGGGGGTGTTATATAACCTTGTTTTCACCGAGTGACGTCAGAATTTGACATTTAAAGTATTTAACATACCACACATAGTCTTGCAGATTTGATAAGTATTTCAAATGTATTGTGCATTTTAGGGTAAAAGCATGACATTTGGTAAATTAGTATATACTAAGTAATTTTAGCTATGAAGCCAAGCCAAAATATAATTATTTTTATATTTATGACCAATTTAAAAAACGCTATATTTCTAGCATTTGAAAAATGTGACTGGCGAATTATTTACACTTTAAATCTAGAAAGTCCTCCAGGTTTGTTTTACAAAATCTGTCAGAATAAAAATCCTATTTTTTTTTAATTCTAAGTAACGGATCTAAGATATTTTTTTCAAAATGTCCGCCATTTGACTGGGAAATTATTTACACTATGAATCTATAAAATTTCCTACAAGAAAACAAACTGCTCTCTAATTTTGTTTCACAAAAGCTGTCAAAATAAAATAATCCCATTTTTTGAAAATCTAATAGCAGATAGGCCGTATAAGGGTTGTTTTCAAAATGGCCGCCATGTGACAGGCTAATTATTACCACTTTAATTCTATAAAATGCGCAACAATTACACAAAAGATTTTTCGGCTGTTTTTTTAAGCACTGTCAGAATAAAAAGCTCATTTAAAAAAAAATCGTGGTGACGAATGTAAAGGAATTTTTTAATAGCCGCAATTTCAATAATGGTGCGGATCTTGGTAGGCCCTATGTTCTAACAGCTTATAAAATATACAAGATAAGAATAGAATAAATCGTTTTATTTTAATGTTGGTTGTTAAGCTGCATAGACACTGAAAGGTTGACATATTAAAAATTACGCTCACAAGCTATAGACGGCAATGAATGCGCATTGACAAATCATTTAATGCCATACATAGACAAATCATTTAGCCCTTTAAGCCCTCATGATGCATTAAAGCATCATTTTACATCCCTGAAAAGAGACTTGATTTTCCTACAACTAGGGGTTTTAGAATAAATTTTCCATGAAACTGCTTAACCAATACATGGCAATTTTCGTCATTTTTCACCCACATCAAATCATCTTCATTCACTACAAGTCGAGAATTGCGGCAGCAATTCTCGACTTGTAGTGGGTGAAGATGACAATAGTAAATTCAGGATTGAAAGGGTTAATGCGATACATGGTTTTGTATGTCTTTTGAAAACCACAGGTAATAATAGTATTTTGTTTTATATTAAACAATATTTCTTCACTTGTTATTAAAACTTGCACTTTTTACTTGATCATTATGACATGTCAGTTCTGGTGAAAGAAAATTTACAAAGTCATGTTTTTTTAATACCGGGGGTGCGTCTAACTAGAGAATATACATTTTTTACACTTTTTTTGACAAGCCCAGTCGACTCTTTTTAGCCTGGTACAGTTCCAAGCTATCGATAATTATTTAGCGTCAAGCTGCCTTATAATAATTTTGTAAGATAAAGGATTTAGCAATCTCCATACATTGATGATTTAAAACGTATGAACGATAGTCGCTTGTGGCAGAGTGAACAAAATTTTCGGCCCAAGTCTCGTATTCTACCCCCCCCCCCTCCCAATTTAATTAACAACTGAATGAATAACGGTGGTGATTGGCCGATCTCGTCATGTGACGATTGGTCAGGGGTAGTTTACAATATTTGGACCATATTTTCTCTCGATCACAATATGTTAATGGGAAATATAAATCAAATTTTGCCATGTCATGAATCAATCAGAACAACATGCCTTGAAAGTTGCTGATTTGGTAAACGTATAAATCCCGTCAACAATGTGACTTTCTAAGAGGCTGCTACAGAGCACCATAAAGTGATAGGCGGATGAAAGAACGAAGAAGGTGCCTAGATACATTTACCTGTCTGTAAGGAAGACTGGAGAAGGTGCCTATAGATGGACCTGGCTGTTGGGAAAATCTGCCTGGAGAGTATGTCTATAGAAGGATCTGGCTGTAGGGAAGACCTGAAGAAGGCGTCTATAGATGCACCTCACCTGGAAGACCCGGATAATGTGTCTATAGATGGACCTGGCTGTAGAGAACACCTGGACAAGGTGTCTATGGATGGACTTGGCTAGAGGATTTGAATAACTGGAGATGGTGTCCATAGATGGACCTGGAAAATATCGCCACAGAGGATACCAAGGAATGTGGCAATAGAGGTGGAACCAGAGATATACTATATAATCTCTGGTGGAACTGTGGAATGTGTGTATAGAAATGACTAGAGGAATGTGGCAATAGAAGAAAACTTGGAACTTTGGCTGTAGGCATTGAAAATGTAGCTGTAGACGTAAATCTAGGAAAGTGTCTTTAGATGGTACCTGGTGAAAGGACTGTCGATAAGTACCCGAAAATGACACTAGAAATTAGGAACATTGAAAATGCATATGTAGAAGAGAACCTGGGAAATGGGTCTGTAGATTGTGACATGTATGGGAAATATGGCTGTAGAGAGATAACTTATTGTGAGTGTGGCTGTAGAAATGACCCTAAAATATGGTTGACATATTAAGAGGCTTGGGAAATGTGGCTGTAGAAGTGAATTTCTAAGTGTGACTTTTTCAGAAACTGGTATTGATCAAGTCGTCTGGGGAATGTGGCTCTCTATTATGATTATCTGGGGAGTGTTATTGTAAATATGACAGAAAGAAGCTTGTGGATTGTGGCTGTAGAAGGGAATATGTGATATGTGGCTATGAATGTCGACCTAGAGGATGTGGTTGCGTAGGGGACTGTGTAGTCGAGGGAACCTGTCGAAGGTATATGTAGAAGAGGAACTGGCGAATGTGAATGTAAATGAGACCTGTAGCCATAGAAGCGAAAGTGGAAGGAGTAGATGTAAAAGGTAAAAGTGGATCTTGAAAATACGGCTATAGGAGGTCAATTGAGTGATGTGTTTGTGGAGGTTGTAAAAGCATCAGTTATTGCCAATCACGTTGATGGACAATACTCTCCTTGGAATGGAGCAGGACATAACTCACATATACTCAACTTTCAGTTGGTGAAGTTTCTCGTATTTTTACTATTCTAGCATGCCACTATATCCACCATTCTATTTTTATAAGTTATCATCGCTTCATGTTATAATTTTATTACATGTATCACAATTTCTTATGACGTTGTTTAATTGCTTCAAATCGAGACATATAAAATTGTGAAACTGTGAGACTGTGCATAATAATGCATAAATATACGCAGGTGTATCAGGTGTTTCATTTGTACATATTACACAACGTCTTGTATTATTTGGAATTATTTTGGTGTCAGTACACTCCATTAATACATCGATATTTCACTATTCCTGTGCTGTTTTTTCAAAACTTTTGTGTGGTGACTTATCTTTCAACTTGAGGCCGTGCGCATGAATATTTTTCTACAACAAAAATTGAATGTTAACTTAATACCTTTGACCGTGACATTCTTAATAGAAGCACTAAAGTGTAAATCCACAAAAAATGTTGTGATTGTGCTCAACGCAATCAATTCTCATCATTTGTAATGACTTCGATTGTTTAGAACAACAATATCAAATGTTTAGTCTGATGAAGCAGATGATATAATTTATATATATATGTTTTAAAACTTCTATATATCTCACATTTTTGTTCTTGTTATGCAAATAATTTTGGATGTCACTGTACACTGATGATTGGATAACAATGCATAACATACATTTGATTACTCAATTGCCAAGCACTTTATAGCAATGACATAAACTGTGCTATACACAATAACAGTATATAATTTTAAGGCGTAGGCCTATATATTCAAAGAACACTAGATTTCATATTTACATTTGTTGCGTACACCTGTGCACATGCTACACATATGAGATCTTTACATAATCATGATAATACTAATTTGCTAACAATATTTTTAATGGCATCAATGATGTAGGCTGGTAGTATCGTACATATTCACAATTTCAAGATGTTGCAAAGGGATATTGAACATAGGTCCATCCTAAAAATGTAAAATGTGTAGATCGATTAGGTTGCTAAAATTCGTTGACAAAATCCTTATCATATACTCTTTAAAGACCACCGGCCTGTTACGATTGGATCAAATTAGTTTGCATTAGCTTTACATAAACACCAAATGTCGAGTCGACCATATGTATATTATAGTTATTATACATAATTCATAATAATGTACAAGCCTAATGTATGTATTTTTATCAAAATATCGTTTGTATACATACAATATACTAGATTTTCTTTTTAAGCGATATTTATGAAATTTTTGCTCTATTTATTACCATAATATAAAGTTTATTGGCGGCCATTTTATAAAATGACCGAGCGTCGCCGACATAATAATTTTTCGGCTTGGCTTTATCTTTTCATATTGGCTTCATATTTTCCAGTAGGTTATAAGGGACCAGTGTGATATATTTGTTGCTTTTACCCCTTTTTGCACAATTGTTTCAATAATCTGCAAGACTAACACAACTTCCATACAAGATGATTATTTCAAATAACATAAAAATACATCATAATTATAATCAGATAATTGTGTATGATGAGATATGACGATCGCCATCCTCATGTCAATATTTCATCACGAATGAACTGTCAGTGCCACAGGGTAAGGGCACGTGAAGTTAAACAAACGTTCTCAGTACACAATGCTCTATTGTGCAGCGAAAATACATACAGGAGTAACAGCTCACTTGATAAGTGAGCAGTTACTGCTTTTTGCCTTCACATTGCTGTTTTCTGTTCTGCAAAGGCAACAGGCATTATCTGCTTACTTTACAAGTAAACGGATACTGCCTTTTGTCTTTGCACGGCAGTATTATGCACACACTACACTGAGCAGAGGAGACGCGCCTATGCACACACCACTGTTGTGTGTTTACTGTAATATGGTGATTTTACGTTCGAAAAAAACTCAACGTATTATATACTTATTATACCTGAATATCACTTTTTTTCCAACAGATAATTCTCCAGTTCACAGGAGCAACTGACAGTCAAAAAGACTTGCAACAAACAGTAAGTGCTTGGTGAGACCTGACGAAGCGTGCGCGTCTATGATAAATGTAAAGCAAGTGTAGTACTCGACACCAAAACTGATAGTCAGGTGCTGATTGACAATTTAACACCACGTGACATGAAATACCGTCTTTTCGTTGGATGAGTGTCGATAACTACAATTAGACCGAAAATGGCGACGTGAGCGGAGTGCATGTGACACCTTTTTCGATTCAAATATTAATGTCATTTCATTGCTTGGAACGGAAACGGGATGCCGAGACATTGCTTAGAGTTCATCTGGGAGTTTTTATCCGTAATTTGATACCCCCCTAAAGCGCTGAATTAAATAATTGAAATGTTCACCCACTTGAAGCTGTGTCTCGCTACAGCGACCCACAATTTTAGGTGTGTGAAAATTCCCAAAATAGTTTATCAATTATTTGCAAATCTTGATTTTTACACACACATTGCATTCCCAATGATAGTAATTTGATCGGCTAATAATATGGATTAAAAACGCCTATTGTCGTGCTTAGCGGTCAAAGGGTTTCGTCAAAGAAATATACTGGTGAAAGGAGCTCAAAAAGTGGTCAAATCAATTATATACAATTTACAAATTTACATTACAAAATGTTAAAAAAAAACAAATTTGGATATATATAATTTATAGTATATCCAGTTAAATACACCACTTTTACCTTAAATGTTCACACGCAATTCATGTTGCACTACTTTGACTTGTAAATGATAAAAATGATTAGCCTCGCGAACACTTGTGGATGATCCATATTTTACAGTTGTATTGCATACCGTAGTGGTGTTAAGCCAAGCGTGACTTTACATGTAGCTGTTTTAGTGCCATATATATACTTGCAACGTGACACCCTCAGGACAAAGAGAACAACAGCCAGGTTCACAATAATTAACGCAAGATACAAACGCCAAGTGTTCAGACCTGTTCTCATAGAATACCCTGACTTTTCCGTGTTTGTTGTCTGTGTTGTTTCTCTATTGTATTTTAATAGTTATTACGTACTCGAAATCAAATCAATATCTACATCAGTGGGTCGTACTAAATTTAATTTATTTGATTGTAATCAAAACCGCTATTAAAAAAAATCGCTTGCCAGCTTGTGGCCTGATATGGTTGAGAAAATTAAATCTGCGAAAGTCTGCGAAAAGGTTGACACCTGACGGCCTCGAGGTCAAGCCTTGCTAACAGGAAGATGGGCAAAAACCTACCATAATAAAATGCTTAAAGGGGTTGTATCGTTGCAACCCGTTAATCACAACATCAACACAACATGAAATGGAAAGGGACATAGTGAATTTAACCGTACAGGTGTGGCAACCCAACAGAGGCAAGACGTTGATGCGAAGCTGGTTTAACGTTGGTCCACTGTCTACACGCTGGACCAACGTTAAACCAACATTGATTCAACTTCTTGTGTCTGTTGGGAAAGAACCAGGACGATTAATGTTGTATTTGTGATCAGCCTGTTGAATGTCTCCACTCTGTTTATTGATATTCACCAGTTGGTCCTAATATAGCCTGTATATCACTGTAAGACGCACCGTGCATTCTGGGTATACAACTATGAGAGGCGCGAATAAAGTTAACAGGAAAAAGTACAAGTTCAATAATGGGCCGCAGTCTATGGCGTTGGCCAAGCATTGACTATAACGTTTCCTTGGATATGAAAGGGTGTATCTGCTACTTCACAAAGTGGCAGATACACCCTTTCATATCCAAGGGGACGATGTGTACGTATTAGGTCGGCGTCTTCGAGTGTCATGGGTTTCCGCTACGTTTCTGTGGTTCTTCGTATCTCCACTGGACCACATGCAAAATTTGATTCTGACGTCAGATTCTGACGTCTAAAGTTGGTCCCCGCACTGAAAGGGTTAACAGATTAATGCAACATGGCTTCAGGACGTAAAGCTGCAATAACTTACTGTGCTTTTACGGATATGATGTGTCCTTTATTTTTAAGGGGTGTATGTATATCTGACTGTTTTTTTTTATTTATAGAGTGCATTTAATACGTTGTGTTGTGGTATAACCTAGTACATAATATTAAAGGGTGAATTTTCTTTGGTATTAAATGTACAGTTTTAGCATAGTACCGCTGTGCTACTCCTGGGTGCAAAGGGTGTTTGGTAGAATATAACTCTGCGGTGCAAGACCAAAGGACATTAAATGCTCATTTATCAATCAAGCAGTTACTGCATTTTGGCTTTGCAGAGCAGAACAGCATATCTTTAGGACATACAGGATGTATATATAGTATAATACAACTGCGTTACCTCGGCTCATAAATGGTGCATCTATAGCAGAACAAATTTGCTTTATCTCCAATAAATACGGGTGCAAGTATACCCTAAGTGTATTTTTAGATGTTCTAACGTCATAAAGTTTGGGCGATAAAGGGTGTGAAAATAGTGTAGTATAACATTACAAAGCCCAGTGTTTAATTGGAGTCGGTGTATAATATCATAACAGCTGTCCCCGAGACTTAGAGGGTGTCCAAGCAAACACAAAACATTTGTATAACCTTTATACAACGTTGACCCAACGTCTACGACGTTGGTCCGACGTTGTATAAATGTTATGCAAATGTTTTGTGTTTGCTGGTGTGTGTATAGTAATAGAGTATGCATGTCTTATTATATTGTGGATTATATGCGAGGGGATCAGCTCTGTACGTATCATATGTAGCACAGCCATACTGAGTCATGCAGGATTATAAGGTGAGTTATGTTATGCTTCCTAATCCAGAAGGCAATCACGTACATTCTATGTTTTAGTATTAACCTTTGAAGCGTTGAAATATATTGGTACATAGTTGTTTTTTTCAAGTTGAAATCAGCACAAATGTCTTAGTTAGCTCTTTCCGATTCATTTGAATACCTAATCGTTATGGGTCTACGACCATTATCAATATTTTTACTCTTCCAGTGTGGTTATCGACTTTAGATGTCAGAATCTGGCGTCTGCAGACGTCAGATTCTGACGACTAAAGTCGATCCCCGCGCTGTAAGGTTTGATATAATATTATATTTTTGCTTTAATGATATCAACTTGGGACACGACGTTGCTTACATGTCATATTCAACTATTCTAAGCTGATTTGACGTGGAAGCAATGTAGGGTCATGCAGCCCTACATTAATATTGAACGCAAAATGTTGCTTCCACGTCAAATCAAATCAAATTCGCTGAAGTTAACGTAGAAGCAACTTCGGGTGCCAACGTTATATCAATACAGCCAAAACATCTTATTTCGATACTAAAAAATGATCGTGGTGTAGGCCCCCTATGTATTTCACTCTCACCACAGTCATATTCTAATCACATAGAACTTCAACGTATTTGTAGCTTAAAGTAATATGAATTTAATTTTGTTAATTTATTTATTTAAATTTTTACCCACTTGAATTTGTGTCTCACTGCCGCGATCAACAACTCCAAGTAGGCAATAATCACCGATATATGTTCTTTTTCAATCAAAGTATATGATAATATCGAAAATCGGATGCTAATTTCTCTTTGAATATTATGTATTTATCCTCGGACAAATTAAAAGGCAGAAAACGGCTATGCACGTGATTAACCCTTAAAGCGCTCGGATCGACTTCAGACGTCAGATTCTGACGTCTACAGTCGATCCCCGCACTGTAAGAAATAAAATGTTTGCAATAACAGAGGTATTCAAGTGAATCTGCGAGAGCTACTAAGACATTTATGAATATTTTAAATTGAAAAAACCCTTTGGTCTCCACGGTTGATACAAAAATATTTCAGCTCTTTAAGGGTGAAAGGGTTAAAATCTGATGTTACTAAAATATACAGATTTTGAATAAAAAGATATGCTAACCTTTTAAATTCAATGCTTATTTCGCATTCAAATTTCCCCGGGTAAAAAAGGCTATAGACGTGTTTAGCACCTTAAGGCTTGATGGCATTGTTGAATAATCATCTGTTTCAAAAACAATGATTTTTTTTCTTTCAACACTCTCTGACATTATTATCACATTTATTTTATCAGGATGACGAGGAGAGTCCGGGTGGTGTGTTGCAAATGGTGAGTTCACCCCGTTACCTATACCCAGAGGAACCCTCTAATTTACTATACCAGCCTGCCTCCAGGCCATTATAAATATGTTGACGTTATGCCGACGTGGTTCCGGGCGCGGTTCTAATGGTCTAGGCAACTGTAAGGCCTTGCAGGACATGGGCCCCCTAGAATGCAATAGTGCCCGTGAGTAGGCCTAGGCCCTATATCATATTAATACTAAACTATGCGTTTCATACCCAACGCCGCATTAAGAGCAAGTTCCCAAATTATAGCAAGTCCATAATTAACTTGAGCGACATCTATGAGTTAATAATTCCACCAAAGCTCAAAGCTCTTAGCCCTGGCTCTTATCTGTACGCTGGGTTTGCAAGCGAACTGACTTTAATACTGCGGGCATCACGAAAGAGCTGACCCTGCAAATGTATGGACAGGCCTTCGACGTTGGACCAACATTGTATAAATGTTATGCAAATGTATTTTTTTGTGTTTGCTGGTTTCCTGGCTGCAGCACTCTCTGACATTATTCTCACATTTATTTTATCAGGATGACGAGGAAAGTCCGGACGGTGTGTTCCAGGTGGTGAGTTCACCCCGTTACTCAGAGGAACCCTCTAATCCCTATGACCACCTGCCCGGAGAGACCTCCCCCAGATCCCTGACCAGAGACCCACCCAGCACACACACCAGTAAGGACTTCACAGCAGACAGGGAGCAGCAGGTGGCCGCGCTTTACAGATACAGTGTGGAGACGGAGCCTTATACCAGACAGGTAGCCAAATATCCAGCAGACACAAGACAGTTGAATCAATGCTGGTTTAACGTTGGCCCACCGTTGTAAACGGTGGACCAACGTTAAACCAGCATTGATTTAAAGTCTTGTGTCTGCTGGGAGGGTCCAACTAACGTCTACAAAGGTAGAGTTCAACCTCTGCAAAACCAAAAAGCAACAACTGCTTACTTTTTAAAGTAATTATCATTACCTGCCTCTTGGCTTTGCACGGCACAATGATACAAGGATACAATAGGCCCTATGTAATCAAATTTTGACTGAATAAAGGCATGGGGGCACAAAATAAAATTACAATATGGCATTTAAAAAGGTTGTGTCCCATATAGAAGTAGAAGTGTTTCTAATATAGTTTAGAAATAGTAACACAGATGCATGTACAATAGCACAATACCTATTTAGAATGCAAAATATGTTTCGTAGACATGGGTCACAAAATCATGGAAACATAATCATTATCATACACGTGTGCATACAAGAAAAGAGTAGCATGAAGTAGTATAGTGCAATACTAGACAATACTGCCGTGCAAAGCCAAACAGCAGTGTCTCCTTACTTTACAAGTAAGCAGATACTGCTTTTTGGTTTACAGAGAAAAGTATATCCTCACTTAGCCCTCACCCACTCAAGTTTAGCCCTCTCAATTGGAGTGACGCTATTGAAACTGCCCAGGTGAGAGGTAAGTTGACGGCATACCCAGCAAACACAAAACATTTTTTACCATTTGTACAACGTCGGCCCAACGTATTCGACGCTGGTCCAACATTGTACAGATGTTATAAAAATGTTTTTTGTTTACTGGGTATGGATGATGTATTTATTATGGGTGTTCTCTGTCAAAATACATGAAGTACAACACTCATCTTATTCTTTTAGCGAGCGATAATGCAAGAGTGTCGTTGTGATGCAGACTAACCGAGCTCACACCCCAGCAAACATGATACACTGACCCAGCACGATGTTTTTATGTTGGCCCAGCGCCACAGACGGTTGGCCAACGTTGAAACAACACTGGGTCATAGTATCATGTTCGCTGGGACATACCGCATTGTTATTATTATACATATACAAATAACATTAATGTGATAATGGCTTTTAGAAAAAAACCGCTCTAACACGTTCTTCTACACTGTCGTATTGATTTATACAAAATATTTGTACTTTTACATTCAAATATATGTACTTTTACATTTAAATCATGTCACAAATTTTTTAAGTGTTTTAAGTATCAGAATAAAATTTTGATACATTTGATTTGTTATTTTTCCTGGCAGTATCAGAATGTAAATTGTGACTCAAACATAAAAATCTACCTACAACCAAGCGTACCGCATTTATTGTTAAACAGTTTAGTTAAAATATACATATTACCTTCCATATTTTCTAGCAGTTACCAATAACCTATTGTGCTGATTGTGTACATTGGATTGCGTATGTTAAGCTAATTTTTGTTGCACTTGACAGACAAACGGCAGTGTGTTGAGAGACGACGTGAAAAGTCAGCTTAGCAATGTGTGGACGTACACACTGGGTACCGTACCCCCGGCCTCCCGATCCCGGGTACCAGTACCGCCAGGAATGCTATACTCAGACGACCATACGGCCGGGATGCCATCAAACTCACATCCTCCCCGGATCCCACCTGTCTCATTGAGATCAGGGCAAGTCCTACATCTGCAAAAGACATCCAGGCATTCCAGTAAAAACACACTTAATGATACAAGCAAGAAGAAAAAGAGAAAGTTACATAGGGGACCGCCTTGTGGCTCTGCAGTCTTCATCTGTTTATTCACTACAGTAGCTGGTTTCATTGCCCTGGCCATCATCATATCTATCGCGCTATCTAAATGTAAGTAAACGATATTTTTTTTATTTAATTTATATATGTTTATATATATCCATATTTAATTATTTAAATATATTCAGATATATTTAGATAATTGTATTATTATTGGTCCATATATATAGGCCTATATATGTTTATATAAATGTGCAGTATTATGGTAGGTACTCCACATTTCAGTATATTGTAACACATAGATGAATAGTAGGCTACCAAAAGACTCTTCGTAATCAATGTGTAAAATGTTCACATTAACATGATTAATCATTTAAGTTTTTTATTGATCACATAGACACTTGACTTAAATGACCAAGTGAAGTCCCCCGAACTATTATGCATACAATTATTTAACTCTGCATTCTATTTTAAACGACGTTTTAGTGGCGAAAGTGCTTCATCGATACGCTTTAGCCCATGGGGATCGACTTCCCCGATTTGAAGCTATTGGGCGATGCTTGTTTTTAACGGCGGACGTGGGCTTCTCACGTCAGATAGAGGAATTTTGTCTGATTGATTTTATTACATGCACATGTATATGTTGATGTACAACGCATATTCAAAATTTCAACCCAAGTTAACACAAAAATCGGACAAGCGCCGATAGCATGCAGAAACAACAAATTATGCATATGGCCGTCATAACTGCTCCAACTCCTGTCGAAGTTACACATTGACTCGGTTTATATACGGGTTTATTAAACTAGTTTGTCTAGAGTCATGAAATCGCAACAAGTTCTTCAATGTTTGGATAATATTATTTATTTTAATAATAGGCTGACTTTGTTAAACTGTCATCTATTGAAACTCCACCCAGCCGAGAACTTGTGTATATTTATGCTCATAATGTTTCCTAATAACTAATAATCAGTGTACCAAAATTATAATTATGATAATTCAGGTCATTGCAACATATACTTTAATTATGTTGCCAAACTGAAATCACTTCACCTAGACTGTTTTAACCCTTGAAGCGCTGAAATATTTTTGTAAGAAACATGGAGATAATTTCAATTTTAAATCATCGTAAAATGTCTTAGCTGGCTGTTTCCGTTTCATTTGAATACCTATGCGACGGGTCTACTGCTATTAGTCTACTGCTACTGCTGTAGCGTGGGTACATAACCTTTTCAGTGCGGGGAACGTCTTTATACGTCCGAATCTGACATCTACAGACGACATATTCTGACGTATAAAGACGATCACCGCACTGAAAGGGTTAAATACCCGCGCTCTCAATCTCTCAACCTATTAGCTGATTTCGTAATACTTTGAATGATTATTTAATATCTAAGTACTATATAAAATAAATAAGGATATTTTTTTTATCTGTGCTGACATATTTTGAAACAACTAAATGAAGTTTTGTTTTTAAATATAAATATGGTGAACACAATGAACTTAAAAGTGATTTTAATATTTTAAAAATAATACTTTACAAGTACTGTTTTTGTGTGTTAACAGTGACAGTGAAGTGATTAGGAGACAAAGGCCATACAGCAGTAAATGCTTACTTTTAAGTAAGCACTTACTTCACAGCAGTATAAGTCTACATCGTCGCCTCGGAGCTAAAGGATCCTATCTGACACTCGTTAGAGTGGCAGATAGGATCCTTTAGCGCCGAGGCGACGACATGTACATCTACGTCAAAACAACTGCATGACGGCTGAGGATAAGCTGAGTTTCCACGTTGTCGCCAGACACTATGATTGATTGGTTACATCATGGAGATCTCCATGGTTACATCGAGGAAATTCAGTGATCAATCTGTATTGAATTTCCTTGGTTACATGTACACTACTACGTGTGAACCTACCAAACTGACATACGGACATATGGGTATTATGTGCATTAAAAATTGGGGGGGGGGGGGGCAAACCATTGTGTAACAAACAAAATGAACGACATGATGGATACTTGTGATGGCATACACATGGATAATTCGACTGACAGTCCATAGTTGTCTTTGGATTATGTGAAACTCAATATAGCCTTGACCGGCAATGTTTGCACCTAGTAATCTAATACAATGAACTATGGAGAAGGGAATTTATATAATATTATTGTCACCGAGTAGCCATTGAAAAGTGATTCACAGAATAGAAGTCGAACCCAGCAAACACAAAACATCTGTATAACATTTGTACAACGTCGGCCCAACGTCCTCGACGTTGGTCCAACATTGTACAAATGTTATACAAATGTTTTGTGTTTACTAGGTCAGTCCTGGGTTCAAGTCGCGCTCCTGGACGTCGTGTTGTTAGGTTACTACCTAACTAGGTAATTGTGCTGCTCTACAAAGCTGAAAGGCAATAACTGGTTACTTATTAAGTAAAATGTTACTGCGGTTTGGCTAGACACGGCATTGTAAATGTACATGGAAATAATACACAATAAAATGTAATTAACCCAGAGACTGTTTTAATATCTCTGATTAACCCACGGTTCCTGTCCTTTATCTGTTTATGTATAAATGTATGTAAGTACAACAACTGAGTCTCGTATGTGCATCCTTTATAAGCTGGCTTAACAATCAATAATTCATTCATTCATTTATTCATTTATTTATTCATTCATTCATTTATTCATTCATTTATTCATTCATTCATTCATTCATTCATTCATTCATTTATTCATTCATTCATTCATTCATTCATTCATTCATTCATTCTTTCATCCGTTCATTCGTTCATTCATTCATTCATTAATTCATTCATTCATTCATTTATTCTTTTGTACTGACCCGTTCTATTTGACATCTTCGAAGATAGCAGAGACACCTAGTGAGTCAGTGGGCGATTCATGCACAATGACATAGTTGCGAAACAGATCAAAGTGTGAAATTCACTGGAATAAATTATATAAATCTGAATTTTATAATAATGTAGCCATAATCTTTTGTATTTAACCCTTATCCTGCAAAATGTCGGTGATGATGTCTGAAATTGCTAACAATATTTTATTTTGGGAAAAAACATAGATACCTCCCAAATTATTTTGTAAACATTGTATAAATGTTATACAAATGTTTTGTGTTTGCTGAGCTACCACATGACAAGAATTAAAGTAAAGACACAAGGGGCGGATTTAGACAGGGCTGACAGGTTTCCGGAACCCTGTCAGCATTTTCATATCTATCACATTACAGGGTTGGATACACGAAAAGCGCTAAATGTTTTTCTGCTAGGCTAGGCTAGTATAACATGTGTATCTTTAGTTGGTGAATTAGCAGATTAAACAGTCACTTTCTTTAATCTTAAGTTAAGACTTTTCGCTGAGAGAGTTGTGGAGGGGTAAGTGTCACATATTATGAGACAACTGGTACTGAGGCAAATTAAACGATAATATATCGACAAAATAATTATGCATTTAAAGGAAATTCAGTTGTTTGCAGAAAAGGCAGGATAGATTTCCAGGCGGTTTTGCAACAGCAAATATGCCGGTCATTATCAATTAATACGAGACATTACCCCGATGTTGCCTAAGCGCTCACCAGTACTTACCAGAGGACAGGGCATCTCCTTATCACTGTCTAATTGAGTAGTGGTGCATATAGTGCACCTCTGTATGAATATTGCTTTTATTAACATTCTTAAAATATACGATACGATCTAATGCGATTTATCGTATATCGTTCAGAGGCGCTACACAATCAGGCGTTATTCAGGTTTGAGCGAGGTCGTCGTCAGTTCAGATCGGGCTACATAGAGAGGAAAAGACTGACTAAAAAAAGTATGCACCTTAAACCATTAATTAGAACGCTGAATTATTTTTGTATAAATTATGGAGGCTAAAGGGTTATTTTCAATTTGAAATCATCATAAATGTCTTAGCTAGCCCTTTCTGATTATTTAAAATTGAATACCTATGCTGTGGGTCTATAATCATTTTAAATATTTCAATCCTTTTAGCAGGTTCAGTGCGGGGATCGACTTTAGTCATCAGAATATGACGTCAACTTTAGACGTCAGAATCTGACGTCTGAAAACGTCATATTCTGACGTCTAAAGTCGATCTCCGCGCCTTTAACCGCTCAACACGAGTTTTCTCGCTTTTAATCTGTTTCATTTGCATTATTTTCTGTTATTGGGAATGGAATGTGTGCCTAACCCTTGTCCTGCTAGGTCCGTATATATACGGCTCCAGCATGTTTCAATGCAATAGAAATAACACTAGATTTGATGAATTAGTTTTTGATAGATTCTTAGCTAATCCAGTAAATTCAAGATGTCTATTTTTCATAAATATAAATATTTTTCGTCATTATAAGCTTCAAATGACGAAAAATGCAAGTGAAAACAATTCAGTAGGACACGATTTAAACATCAAAATTTACAAATATTAGACAAATATGAGTAATTTTTAACCACCGAAAGTTGTGGGTGAAAATTTATATTAGTTTAACGCTTGAAGGGTTAAGGAGAAGTTGTATTCACATTCAAAATAAACACTTGACACGATCTGTTCGCCAAATACATATTGATCAAAAACAGTACCTTTATGAAATGCATACTTGTTGTGATTCAGTAGGCCTACATACTATACTTGTATATAACCGAGCACAGCACACAATTCAGCTTTGTTCATCAGCTGGTAATTAATGTACAATGTGCTACAACGCTAATTGTTCACTTGATCATTATGTTGCACATCACACTAACATGAATATCTGGATAATTATCGATCCTTATTGATATAATTGTCCGTGTCATTGCTAGTAATTATATACTTGAGATGGTGAGACGAGATGTGCGTTTGGGTCCGTATTCTCGTACAAGTTACGATATATCGTAGGCTTTGGATTGGTCGAGATGGCCATCTCGACCAATCCGAAGCCTACGATATATCGTAACTTGTACGAGAATACGGACCCTGATGATGTCACTAGACTCTTATCTCCTTCGATCATCTCTAATAAACAACTAAACTGTGGGGAAATCTACTTGTCCGGAAAATAGAACTGTGAAATTCTACTCAAAACTTCATTTCCCACTCCAAAACATCATTTTAACATAACTGTTTGATTAATAAATATATAAACACAATACGTTTAGTGGCCTAGGAAAATGTGAAGTTTGTCTTTAAGAGCTGCACTAGTACCCGGTATGACTGAGCTGCCTACCAACAAATTCGGGATGCCAAAAGATTGAGACGAATATTTCAAGTGCCTATGAAAACTGGGCCATTTTCAGCAAGCGTAAACTTGTGATCGTATTGGTACTATTACATTTAAAAATGGATGTGACTGTGTCAGAGCCTTGCGATGTCATCAGGGTACTGCACTAGGTGGTAACAGTTGAATTTTTTTAACAACAGATACTCCACCTTTATCTACAAGTCAAATCTAAATTTCGTCGCCTCAGAGCTAAAGGATCCTATCTGACACTCGTTAGAGTGGCAGATAGGATCCTTTAGCTCCGAGGCGACGATTTGTACTGCTGCATGTGCCCATTTGATAGATTTCAATAATTTTTGTTGCTAAAAATATAATTTGAAAAATGGAATTGCGAAATTGATATGGTTGATAAATTCTGGCTGTCTCTTTATAATCATCATCACCGCCCTTGGAGCTACTCAAAAACAAAATGATAAGATTTAACTTCATATTTACCAATAAAGCATCAGTAGAGCAGAACACGTACTACTGACACTGTAGTTTTATATCAAATAGGGCATTTTCATATATACATAGGGTTGAGTACATTGTCATCAAACGTAAAAGGTTCAGCCATCATTGGTTGAATGTAGGCCAACCGTCTGCGACGCTAGTCCAGCATTACACTAATGAAGGCCGACACCTCGTGCTTGTTAGGATATACCATTATATGAAATACATATCCGACCATAATGCACAATTTAGCTTAGTTTCACGACATGTACAATATGGTGTAGCACGTCTAGTTGTTCACTTGATTACTCTGTTGAACAATACGGTGGGATGTAAACCCTGGTAATAACTGATAATTAATCATAATAGCTCTTGTAATTGTTGGTAATTATAACATACGTATAACATGTTTGGACATGCAACTGTACAAGGCAGGTGTGTGTTGAGATTCTGAATATATAACCCTTGAGGCGCTACAGTATAACATTTAGTTGTTGCCACTTAACCCTTAAAGCGCTGAATTCTTTTTGTAAAATCCAAGCAGACCAAAGGTTTTTTTTCACTTTGAAATCATCATAACTGTCTTAGTTAGCTCTTTCTGACTCATTTTAATAGCTATGTTATGGGTCTACGACCATTAAAAGTATTTTTACTTTTACAGTGCGGGGATTCACTTTAGTCGTCAGAATCTGACGTCTACAGACGTCAGATTCTGACGTCTAAAGTCGATCCTCGCGCTGTAAGGGTTAAACAATGCTTACATGTGCACAATTTGAAACGAAACATACAGTACTGATTTCACAAAATGGGACAGATTTTTCATCAGTGGCTGGCCTGCGTTAACGCTGGCCAGCCCGTCATTAGCCCGGGCGCAAGCCCGGCGAGACAGGCGCAAAATTGGTTGCGCCCAGCGCATGAAATGGGCTCGAGCCCCCACACGGTTCGGGCCAGGAAAATATACCCGCCCAAATCCTACTTGGGCTTGCACCCAGTATACTGTGTGGCGGCTAACATGGATGCTGTGAACTATGTGTCATCTCGCCGGGCTGGCCAGGCTCGCTCTGGGCAAGACAGGGCGCGCTCAGCTTGACCACATTCAGCATCATCTAAACAGCTCTGAGTTGATCTAAACGTGCAATAATTGAGTGTCCGTACGCGTATACATCTAGACCTGTTGCAGTCCTCATTTATTTCTGCTTAGCCATTTAGCATTTAGCCTTTAGCATTTAGACATTATCTTTAGTATCGGAAAAGCAGTTCAGTGTATAAATTCAGAAAATCGGTGGTTTTATGAAGCTACGGTCACTGGAATAGACCTAACTGAAGATGAAAAAGCAGGCACCTGGAAAGTCAGGCTCGCCCGGCGCACCGGTCGAGCTTGAAACTGGACCAGACGAGAAGCGCGCCTGACTAACACATACAGGCGTTGACTTTATTCGCCGAGGCTCTACATTGGCTTGAGCCCCGGCGTTATGAGCGCGGCTCCAGTTATATGAACTTATACCAAAACGCACATTGCGGCCCGGCTAAAGGATTTTATAACTTTGGGCGCATACATGCGAGCCCCAAATGGGGTGGGGAGAGAACATGGGGCTAGCCCAGGGCTAGCCTGCGTTAGCCGGGGCTAGCCCCACTGAAAAAGCTTGTCCCATTTTGCTAAATCAGTACTGTACATACAATCTAGCAAAACTCAAGCTCAATAATTTTCTCCTACTATTTATCTCGTTTAAAGGCCTAATAAAAATGAAATGAATCGGGCTTTAGGCCACCTCTGTGCACATATAGGCTAAACTGGGCCAGGAGAACCTCCTGAGGATGGTGAGATGATTGAGATGACACTGTCTTCCAGACACAGGACTCGAAATTCGAGCCCTGGTGGTCTGAGGCCGAGCACGCTACCTCTCGGTCACGGAGGCTCCCCACAATACTAACTTTCACACGTGGATGGAGAAGAAACATTTTTGTTTCTTTCAAACCGCCGAGACCGGGAACCGAACCCCGAACTCTGGCGTGAAAGGCAGCGGTGCTAACCACTACCCTAAAAGAAGGCCTAATAGAAAGGATGAAAACAGCAGCTATAAACGTGATTAGCCCTTTGTCCCTTTAACCTTAAAGCGCTGATTTTTTTTATAGAAAACTTGGATGCCAAAGGGTTTTTTTCAGTTTGCAATCATCAATAATCTATTATTCAGGTCTTTCCGATTTCTTTGAATACCTATGTTATGGGTCTACGGCCATTAAAAATATTGCTACTCGTACAATGTGGGGATCGACTTTAAACGTCAGAATCTGACGTCTATAGACGTCAGATTCTGACGTCTAAATTCGATCCCTGCACTGTTAGGGTTAAAGCGCTGAAATATTTGTATACAAACCATTGAGATCAAAGGGTTTGTCTCAATTTGATGTCATCATAAACCGCTCAGTTAGCGGCCATTATCAATGGTTTTATTATTCCAGTGCAGGGATCGACTTTAGACGTCAGAATCTGACGTCCATGGACGTCAGATTCTGACGTCCAAAGTCAGTCCCCACACTGAAAGGGTTAACGCTTCATATACTAGTTATGCATATAATGCGCTATTGGAATAATTCGTTTGCAATAACAATTATTTCATGAAATGTGCCACGACATGAGAATGTA
This sequence comes from Flabesymbios commensalis, assembly GCA_964017125.1. Taxonomy (NCBI): domain Eukaryota; kingdom Metazoa; phylum Annelida; class Polychaeta; order Terebellida; family Flabelligeridae; genus Flabesymbios; species Flabesymbios commensalis. The sequence continues at coordinate 41,306,156 of OZ024915.1, forward strand.
CTGAACCTCCATTTTGATATAATTTTATTGTAGTTACATTCCCTGAAAAGCTGAGCAATTTTAATTCACTAACATCAAATATGTTGAGTGAATCAACTGTTCACAAAACACGAAATTTTAAACATGATATAATTTCTTTGTGTTTAATAACATGTATTATAACAGATACATGTAGCATTTAGTTATAAGCATAGTAGGTTGAGCATTAAATAAAGAATGAAATCAAATATCATATGTAGGCCCTGCGGTATGACTGTTTTCCAGTTATAATGTCATTACCAATGTCATGAATGTGACCATGGTATAATGTAGCCATGCTATAATAGCCGTAAGTAAAATAAACGTTACAAATACTACAGTTTAACCCTTTGACCGCCAAATTATTCAATTGGAATTTTCACCCACTTGAAGTTGTGTCTCGCTGACGCGATCCACAACTTTAAGTGGGTGAAAATAACTCATAGTTGTTCATTCTGGGTACAAACATTTGCAAATATTGAAGTTTAAACACACATTCCGTTCCCAAAAAATAAAAACTACTATGGTCGTGCCTAGCGCTGCAAGGGTTAAATATGTTAGGATTGTGATATCACCCGTAGTTAACAATGCGTTTGTTTGTATCGTTGTGATAATAGCCTCTGTCTACGCTTCCAATTACCTGCACTTTGCCGTCATTTATGGCCGTAAGATCTCTCTCTAATTATAACGTTTTTTACTTTCAGTCTACAGTTTGAGTCACCCACAGCCCTTAAAACGCTGAATTATTTTGTATAAATCATGGAGACCAAAGTTTTTTTTTAATTCGAAATCATCTTAAATGTCTTCGTTATCTCTTTTTGATTCATTTGAATACTTATGTTATGGGTCTACGACCATTAGTAATAGTTTAATTATTTTAGTGCGGGGACCGTCTCTATACGTCAGAATCTACCGTCTACAGACGGCAGATTCTGACGTATAAAGACGGTCCCCGCACTAAAAGGGTTAATTGACGTTACGATTACAAAATGATATATATAGGCTGACATACAAAAGTGTGGCTTTATCCCGCAGGATGTGTGTAGAAGTAATTTATATCATATTACAAAGCTTGATACTTTTAAAGTGTGTTGTAGTGAAGTTTTGAATCATAATGACTGCAGCTCAATGTTGTTAAAGGAACAACAACTATGCATACTGTCGTCTTTAACTTTCTTTTCTTTCTCTCTAGCATGGTTTGCGAAGACGAATTATTTTTTTTTAAGGCCTATGGTGAAGTCTCTGGAGCTACTCTGCACACAACATTCCATGTTAATTATTATGTTACCCCTTTAACTGAACAAATTATTCAATTTGAATTTCCACCCACTTAAAGTTGTGTCTCGCTGACGCGATCCACAACTTTAAGTGAGTGAAAATTATTCAGATTTGACAAAATGGAGGTCAACTCTTTCCAAATCTTGCTGGTTGATGTCACATTTTATGTTTGACATTTTTAAAATGTGGTACTTACTGTGCTAATAAAGAATGAAAACCCTAATATATGCGGCACCAGGGGTTAAAGGGTTATTGTGATCGATATTAGAATCCGAAAAGATCGCGCGCAGGTGGAAATTTGCCTGGCTGTTACCAGTACATGAACATGTTCATGTAGCTGTAAAATACACATATGGTCATTGTGGGCGCACGCCAAAGGCACGATACCTTCACCCCGCCATCACCACGATATCATCAAACATCGCAACCAATTTCTAGACGCATGCCCAGATTTTCAGGGCATCACTGATAATCAGTGCTTATTGAAAGCTAGTGTCAGTAGCTATTATACGATTTATATAACGGTGTACTACTGCCGCGCAAAACCAATAGGTAGTATCCGGTAAACTTACATGAACATTAAGCATTTTAAATCTTTTATTTTATTAATTATATTCACTGCATGACGAAAAGATCTGTCAATTATAACAACATAAAACACAACACGATGATACACGCTTTGATTTAATAGGTTTTGAGATAGTTATCTGATAATTATTGTGACGTCACTTCACATCTCAAATCTTATCAAGTGTGAGCGTGATGAGTGTAACCGTGGTTTTGGGGGGATTTAATAATAATGTCTTGACCGAGTCACTTAACCCTTTAAGTCCTCACGATGCATTAAAGCATCATTTTACATCTCTGAAAACAGATTTACCTTTCCAACAACCGGGGGTTTAAGAATGAAAATTTCTATGAAAGTGGTTTACCAATACGTGGTAATTTTGTTAAATTTTTCACCCAACTCAAATCATCTGTATTCACTACAAGTCGAGAATTGCGACAGCAATTCACGGCTTGTAGTGGATGAAGATGACAATGGTAAATTCAGGCCTGAAAGGGTTAAGATAATTCATGACTGTTCCCAACAAGTATTGATATATAATATTGAAGTAGGGCCAGCAATTCATAAAGTTTAATGCTGCTATACATAGAGCTATTCCGATTAATTGATTAAACTCCCGTCAAAATTATTACTAAGAACCATGACATAAGTATACTGTCGCTCAAACTCAAGAAGCAGTAACTGCTTACGTATAGGATAAAGCCCGAGGAGCTCTCCATTATTAGCTGTGAAAAATGTCCGCGGCCGAAGGCCGAGGCCTTTTTCACAGCTAAGAATGGAGAACCCCGAGCGTTTTAACGGACTTAAAATACTCCCGACCATAAAAGAGATCCCTCATAATCAACAGCTGGGTCACACCTGACTGATTATAGTACCATTATGCCTACCATGATAATTGGTTTTGTACTTAGTCGACAAAAACATTCCCGGCTTAGAATGTCGTGGTCGGACAAAGAAGATAATGTAGTGGTGTGTGTTAATTCTAGAGCAAACAGTTAACGCTGCTTGCTTTTGCACTGCAGTACATTGCTGACATAAACCCTTATAACGCTGAACTATTTTGTATAAACCACGGGGACAAAAGGGTTTTTCTTTTTGAAATCATCATCTTAAATGTCTTGGTTAGTTAGCTCTTCCCGCTTCATTTGAGTATCTATGTTATGGGTCCACGGCCATTATAGATGGTTAATTCTTTCAGTGCGGGGATCGACTTTAGACGTCAGATTCTGACGTGTATGCAGAGATATAATGTAGCCATGCTATAATAGCCGTAAGTAAAATAAACGTTACAAATACTACAGTTTAACCCTTTGACCGCCAAATTATTCAATTGGAATTTTCACCCACTTGAAGTTGTGTCTCGCTGACGCGATCCACAACTCCAAGTGGGTGAAAATACTCATAGTTGTTCATTCTGGGTACAAACATTTGCAAATATTGAAGTTTAAACACACATTCCGTTCCCAATAAGATTGATTTGATCGGCTAATAAAAAAATTTAAAAACGACTATGGTCGTGCCTAGCGCTGCAAGGGTTAAGTATGTTAGGATTGTGATATCACCCGTAGTTAACAATGCGTGTGTTTATATTGTTGTGATAATAGCCTAAGTCTACGCTTCCAATTACCTGCACTTTGCCGTGATTTATGGCCGTAAGATCTCTCTCTAATTATAACGTTTCTCACTGTCAGTCTACAGTTTGAGTCACCCACAGCCCTTAAAAGACTGAATTATTTTGTATAAACCATGGAGACCAAAGTTTTTTTTAAATTCGAAATCATCCTAAATGTCTTCGTCATCTATTTTTGATTCATTTCAATACCTATGTTATGGGTCTACGCCCACTAGTAATAGTTTAATTATGTTAGTGCGGGGACCGTCTCTATACGTCAGAATCTACCGTCTACAGACGGCAGATTCTGACGTATAAAGACGGTCCCCGCACTGGAAGGGTTGATTGACGTTACGATTACAAAACGATATATATAGGCTGACATACAAAAGTGTGGCTTTACCCCGCCGGATGTGTGTAGAAGTAATTTATATCATATAACAAAGCTTGATACTTTTAAAGTGTGTTGTAGTGAAGTTTTGAATCATAATGACTGTAGCTCAATGTTGTGAAAGGTACAACAACTGTGCATATATATACTGTCGTCTTTACCTTTCTCCTCTTTCTCTCTAGCATGGTTTGAGAAGACGAATTATTTATTTCCAAGGCCTATGGTCAAGTCTCTGGAGCTACTCTGTACTCATTAGTTTCTCATTCCATGTTAATTAATATTTTAATGTGATCGATATTCTGGAATCCGAAAAGGTCGGGCGCAGGTGGAAATTTGCCTGGCTGTTATGAGTACATGAACATGTTCATGTAGCCGTAAAATACACATATGGTGAGCATATTGTGAGCGCATGCCAAAGGCACGACACCTTCACCCCGACATCACTACGATATCTTCAAACATCGCCACCAGTTTCTAGACGTATGCCCAGATTTTTGGGGCATCACTGATGATCAGTGCTTATTGAAATATAATGTCAGTAGCTATTATACGATATTTATAATGGTATACTAATGCCGCGCAAAACCAATAGGTAGTATCCGGTAAACTTACATGAACATTAAACATTTTAAATCTATTATTTTATTAATTATATTCACTGCATGACGTTTTGAAAACATCTGTCATTTATAACAACATAAAACACAACACGATGATACAAGCTTTGATTTAATAGGTTTTGAGATAGTTATCTGATAATTATTGTGACGTCACTTCAAATCTCAAATCTTATCGAGTGTGGGCGTGATGAGTGTAACCATGGTTTTGGGGGGGGATTTAGGCCTAATAATTGTCTTGACCGAGTCACTTATGATAATTCATGACTGTTCCCAACAAGTATTGATATATAATATTGAAGTAGAGCCAGCAATTCATAAAGTTTAATGCTGCTATACATAGAGCTATTCCGATTAATTGATTAAACTCCCGTCAAAATCATTACTAAACCCAGGACATAAGTATACTGTCGTTCAAACTCAAGCAGCAGTAACTGCTTACGTATAGGATAAAACCCGAGGAGCTCTCCATTATTAGCTGTGAAAAATGTCCGCGGCCGAAGGCCGAGGCCTTTTTCACAGCTAAGAATGGAGAACCCCGAGGGTTTTAACTGACTTAAAACACATCCGGCCATAATAGAGATTCCTCATAATCAACAGCTCGGTCACACCTGACTGATTATAGTACCATTAGGCCTACCATGATAATTGGTTCTGTACTTAGTCGACAAAAACATTCCCGGCTTAGAATGTCGTGGTCGGACAAAGAAGATAATGTAGTGGTGTGCTTCAATTCTAGAGCAGCCAGTTAACGCTGCTTGCTTTTGCACTGCAGTACATTGCTGACATAAACCCTTATAACGCTAAAATATTTTGTATAAACCACGGGGACAAAAGGGTTTTTTCTTTTTGAAATCATCATATTAAATATCTTAGTTAGTTAGGTTAAAATAAATGTTCGACCACCTCCTATGACGTTGGCCAAATCTTAAAAATCGTTAAAGATTGGACTATAAAGAATGAAAAGAAGAAAACATTTTGTATGCAGAATGGTGTTAATTGAATAATAATATTGAACATAATGGTTGTGTCATGCCCTAAACCCTAGTACTGTACACGTCTGTTGCAAACTAAGGTGGTTTACATGCCTCAATAATGTTGATGATAATAATAAGGGTTTGCTGTGATATCATTGATGCGGTGACTCTGTTATTGCCCACTGTACTCTTACTTTGCAGCTGTACGAAAACAGAAATCAGAAGTAAATGAATAGGACTAAAATTAATCACAAATCGACTGAATGCATGTATTGTTAACACTTTCCCTTCGAACACTGGCCTAATACTGTTTAATTTGGCTCATCGTCACATGCGTTTAAAAGCATATTGAAAGTTGAGTGAATGGCTTGTATTTTGTTCGGGAAGGTAGTTGCCCTGCTTTAGTAAACAGAGAACAAGCGACCACTTTGTGACGTTTTCTACACTGAAACCACAAACTATGCTAATGATCTGTGATTCCTACACCACCTTTATTCACATTCGTGGACTTCAATCTTATTAAACAGACAAGAAAACTGGTCCATATTTTAAATTTCATATGTTACCTCTTGACATCTATATAAAAAACGCATACATCATTTACTTAATTTTTTTAATGGAGCGTTTCATTTTGATCATTATGTTATTGCACTTGTGACTCCCGTACATTGTCTGCATATAGATGTAGCTAAACTAACGCGATACTATTATGCAGAGTTTGAGCGCTAAGTTATTCGAACTAAAATTCACTCGTCTGAAGTTGTGTATCGCTGACGCGACACACAATTTCAAGTGATTGAAAAAAAAAATCGATTTTCTAAATTGAATGCGACATATTTGGAAGTATTGCTCAACATACGATTATTTTGTGTCTGTCACCATTCATTTGTATACGTTTTTTTCTCAACCTGTTAAATCTTCTCTCCACGAAATATTGCATTTATTTCCAATTTGAAATAACTTCTTGGCATGACAACAATAGTAGGCCCCATGTATGGGATGGTACTCGACCCTCCCTGTAATGATAAACCGATAAAGACTGCTCCTTGTCGGTGAAATACCTAATTACTCCTTGATCAGTGCCATAACAACGTAGGCTACTTTGTAGCCTACTGAAGAAATACAATAATATTATGATCAGCTTGTATCAGATAACACTGTGCTGGATGTCACCAGAAATACGTATTATGCATTTCTGATGTTACGCAGATGTTGGATCAACGTCTTGGTAACATCTGCCAAGTTGGTCGAATATAACATATAGGCCTATATATAAAACAACAAAATATGGTGTTTTTGCAATGACATTGTTGCCGGGATATGCATTGATCAAACGTGTGTAGGCAGCCAATGGTGCTTATATCGTAGTGTAAGAAATAAATGAAATTAAATAAATGGGGTATCAGGCCACCTTTGTGCACATGTAGGCTAAACTCGGCGCGTCGAACCTCCGGAGGATCATGGTGTGATGAATAATGAGATGACACCGAATGCGAAATTTGAGCCCTGTCCGTTTGAGGCTGAGCACGCCACCTTTTGGTCGCTGAGGCTTCCACAATCTTTACGAGTGAGCGGGGAAGAAACATTTTGTTTCTTTGAAACTTGAATGCCAAAGCGGAGTTCGAACCCGCGATCTCCGATTTTCCAAGAAGGCAGCTTTAACCACTACATACCAGGGTCCCCGCCCTCGTAGTGTAAGAACGATTCGTGAACAGAAATGTATCAATCAATGTGAAGACGTCTACCTAAATTAAAAAAAATTACAAACAAGTTATCGCTCAGTGTCCTCTATAACCTGATGACTGACTAAATAAATACGATTCGTTTTTAAGGTAATAACAATGCAAAGCTGAGCCAGCTGCTTGGGTTCGTTGAAGCCAAAATACAGTATTTACCAACTTGAAAAGTAAGCAGATATAGCATTTTGGCTTTGCACGGCAGTTATTGGATGGTTCATACGATGCACGGTGTAGGTCGGTTATGTCCCGATTTCGTCCATTAACAATAATTGTTTCGCAAAAAATACGTCTGAAGTTGACTGAAATGTGTGACATATGAGAAGGGCAACTGAATACTGCGGCATGACAAATCACATGTTATTAGTGACCTGACAACAGTTATCATTGTGAAAACACACCACACAGTACAACACTACTCTACTGTTTGCTGTGTATGCTAATCTGATATATTAGTCAAACATATCTGTAAATACACACATGTTTGTTCACCTAGTGCCTCAACGTTGTTTTTCTTAGCAACATGCGCACCTGTAACATATTAAATCCACCATTTGCTATCTAACCATTTTGTACATTCAAAATATGTTTTTCTCAGGACTACTTTTTTCAATGTCCATTTTAATACCATTGTCCAAAATAGTCATCCCTGTTTTTTTAATACTTCTCTGCTCGAATCCTTTTATCATATTTAATTAACCTCAAACAGTGTTAAACATGTAAAAAATGTGAGATGTTACAAAACTGGGCCATTTTCAGCAAGCGTAAACTTGTGATCGTATTGGAACTATTACATTTAAAAATGGAGGTGACTGTGTCAGAGCCTTGCGATGTCATCACTAGGTGGTAACAATTGATTTTTTTAACAACGGATACTCCATCTATATCTACAAGTCAAATCTAAATTTGTACTGCTGCATGTGCTCATTTGATAGATTTCAATAATTGTTGTTGCTAAAAATATAATTTGAAAAATGGAATTGCGAAATTGACATGGTTGATAAATTCTGGCTGTCTATTTATAGGCATCATCACCGCCCTTGAAGCTATTCAAAGTAAACAAAATGCTAAGATTTAACTTCATATTTACCAATAAAACATCAGTAATTTGTAGAGCAGAACACGTACTACTGACACTGTAGTTTTATATCAAATAGGGCATTTTCATATATACATAGGGTTGAGTACATAGTCATCAAACGCAAAAGGTTAAGCCGTCATTGGTTGAATGTAGGCCCACCTTCTGCGACGCTGACTCAGCATTGTACCAACGAAGGCCGGCACCTCGTGCTTTTTGGGATATACCATTATACCAAATACATATCCGACCATATTAAATACACAATCTAGCTTTGTTTCACATCTGGTGAGTCAGTATTGTCGTGCTCGGCCTCAGACCGCCAGGGCTCGAATTTCGAATCCTGTGTCTGTAGGACAGTGTCATCTCAATCATCTCACCATCCTCAGGAGGTTCTCCTGGCCCAGTTTAGCCTATATGTGCACAATGGTGGCCTAAAGCCCGATTCATTTCATTTCACGCCTGGTGATTATCAGACATGTACAATATGGTGTAGCACGTCTAGTTGCTCACTTGATCACTCTGCTGAACAATACGGTGGGATGTAAACCCTGGTAATAACTGATAATTAATCATAATAGCTCTTGTAATTGTTGGTAATTATAATATACGTATAACAAGTTTGGACATGCAACTGTACAAGGCAGGTGTATGTTGAGATTCTGAATATATAACCCTTGAGGCGCTACAGTATAACATTTAGTTTTTGCCACTTAACCCTTAAAGCGCTAAATTCTTTTTGTAAAATCCATGCAGACCAAAGGGGTTTTTTCCCTTTCAAATCATCATAACTGTCTTAGTTAGCTCTTTCTGACTCATTTGAATAGCTATGTTATGGGTCTACGACCATTAGAAATATTTTTACTTTTACAGTGCGGGGATTCATTTTAGTCGTCAGAATCTGACGTCTACAGACGTCAGATTCTGACGTCTAAAGTCGATCCTCGCGATGTGCACAATTTGAAACGAAACATACGTCAATCTAGAAAAACTAAAGCTCGATAATTTTCTCATACAATTTATCTCGTTTGAAGGCCTAATAAAAAGGATGAAAACGGCAGCTATAGACGTGAATAACCCTTTGACCCTTAAACCTTGAAACGCTGAATTTTTTATGAAAACCTTGGATGCCAAAGTTTTTTTTTTCAATTTGCAATCATCAATGATGTATTATTCAGGTCTTTCCGATTCGTTTGAATACCTATTTTATGGGTCTACGGCCGTTAGAAATATTGTTACTCGTACAATGTGGGGATCGACTTTAGACGTCAGAATCTGACGTCTACAAACGTCAGATTCTGACGTCTAAAGTCGATCCCCGCGCTATAAGGGTTAAAGCGCGAAAATATTTGTATACAAACCATTGAGATCAAAGGGTTTGTCTCAATTTGAGGTCATCATAAACCTCTCAGTTGGCTCTTTCCGCTTCATTTGAATACCTAAGGCCTGGGTCTGCGGCCATTATCAATGGTTTAATTAGTTCAGTGCGGGGATGGACTTTAGACGTCATAATCTGACGTCCATAGACGTCAGATTCTTCAATAACAATTATTTCATGAAATGTGACACGAGATGAAAATGCTCTCAACCTTATTTTTGATATAATTATATTGCACTTACATTTCCTTAATTAAAAGCCACGAAATTATATACATAATATAATTTCTTTATGAATTATAACATCTATAGCAACATATACATGTAACATTTAGTTCTAAGCATTTACCAGTATGTTGAGCATTAAATAAAGAATAAAATCAAATATCATATGTAGGCCCTGCGGTATGACTGTTTTCCAGTTATCATGTCATTACCAATGTCATGAATGTGTCCATGGTATAATGTAGCCATGCTATAGCCGTAAGTAAAATAAACGGTACAAATACTACAGTTTAACCCTTTGACCGCCAAATTATTCAATTGGAATTTTCACCCACTTGAAGTTGTGTCCCGCTGACGCGATCCACAACTTCAAGTGGGTGAAAATAACTCATAGTTGCTTATTCTGGAACCAGACATTTACAAATATTGAAGTTTAAACACACATTCCGTTCCCAATAAGATTGATTTGATTTGCTAATAAAAAAAATTCAAAACGACTATAGTCGTGCCTAGCGCTGCAAGGGTTAAGTATGTTAGGATTGTGATATCACCCGTAGTTAACAATGCGTGTGTTTGTATCGTTGTGATAATAGCCCCAGTCTACGCTTCCAATTACCTGCACTTTGCCTTCATTTATGCCCGTATGATCTCTTTCCAATTATAAAGTTTATCACTGTCAGTCTACAGTTTGAGTCACCTACAGCCCTTAAAAGACTGAATTATTTTGTATAAACCATGGAGACCAAAGTTTTTTTTAAATTCTAAATCATCCTAAATGTCTTCGTCATCTATTTTTGATTCATTTCAATACCTATGTTATGGGTCTACGCCCACTAGTAATAGTTTAATTATTTTAGTGCGGGGACCGTCTCTATACGTCAGAATCTACCGTCTAGAGACGGCAGATTCTGACGTATAAAGACGGTCCCCGCACTGGAAGGGTTGATTGACGTTACGATTACAAAATGATATATATAGGCTGACATACAAAAGTATGGCTTTACCCCGCCGGATGTGTGTAGAAGTAATTTATATCATATAACAAAGCTTGATACTTTTAAAGTGTGTTGTAGTGAAGTTTTGAATCATAATGACTGTAGCTCAATGTTGTGAAAGGTACAACAACTGTGCATATATATACTGTCGTCTTGACCTTTCTCCTCTTTCTCTCTAGCATGGTTTGAGAAGACGAATTATTTATTTTCAAGGCCTATGGTCAAGTCTCTGTAGCTACTCTCTACTCATTAGTTTCTCATTCCATGTTAATTAATATTTTAATGTGATCGATATTCTGGAATCCGAAAAGGTCGGGCGCAGGTGGAAATTTGCCTGGCTGTTATGAGTACATGTAGCTGTAAAATACACATATGGTGAGCATATTGTGAGCGCATGCCAAAGGCACGACACCTTCACCCCGACATCACTACGATATCAGCAAACATCGCCACCAGTTTCTAGACGTATGCCCAGATTTTTGGGGCATCACTGATGATCAGTGCTTATTGAAATATAATGTCAGTAGCTATTATACGATATTTATAATGGTATACTAATGCCGCGCAAAACCAATAGGTAGTATCCGGTAAACTTACATGAACATTAAACATTTTAAATCTCTTATTTTATTAATTATATTCACTGCATGACGTTTTGAAAACATCTGTCATAAAACACAACACGATGATACACGCTTTGATTTAATAGGTTTTGAGATAGTTATCTGATAATTATTGTGACGTCACTTCAAATCTCAAATCTTATCGAGTGTGGGCGTGATGAGTGTAACCATGGTTTTGGGGGGGATTTAGGCCTAATAATTGTCTTGACCGAGTCACTTAAGATAATTCATGACTGTTCCCAACAAGTATTGATATATAATATTGAAGTAGAGCCAGCAATTCATAAAGTTTAATGCTGCTATACATAAAGCTATTCCGATTAATTGATTAAACTCCCGTCAAAATCATTACTAAGAACCAGGACATAAGTATACTGTCGTTCAAACTCAAGAAGCAGTAACTTACGTATAGGATGAAGCCCGAGGAGCTCTCCATTATTAGCTGTGAAAAATGTCCGCGGCCGAAGGCCGAGGCCTTTTTCACAGCTGAGAATGGAGAACCCCGAGGGTTTTAACTGACTTAAAACACATCCGACCATAATAGAGATCCCTCATATTCAACAGCTCGGTCACACCTGACTTATCACTCCTGATTATAGTACCATTTGGCCTACCATGATAATTGGTTCTGTACTTAGTCGACAAAAACATTCCCTGCTTAGAATGTCGTGGTCGGACAAAGAAGATAATGTAGTGGTGTGCTTTAACTTTAGAGCAAACAGTTAACGCTGCTTGCTTTTGCACTGCAGTACATTGCTGACATAAACCCTTATAACGCTAAAATATTTTGTATAAACCACGGGGACAAAAGGGTTTTTCTTTTTGAAATCATCATATTAAATGTCTTGGTTAGCTCTTCCCGCTTCATTTGAGTATCTATGTTATGGGTCCACGGCCATTATATATGGTTAATTCTTTCAGTGCGGGGATCGACTTTAGACGTCAGATTCTGACGTGTATGCAGAATGGTGTTATTTGAATAATAATATTGAACATAATGTGTCATGCCCTGAACCCTAGTACTGCACACGTCTGTTGCAAAAAACGGAGGTTTACATGCCTCAATAATGTTTATGATAATAATAAGGGTTTGCTGTGATATCATTGATGCGGTGTTATTATCCACTTCACTTCACTTCACTCTTACTTTGCAGCTGTACGAAAACAGAAATCAGAAGTAAATGGGAAGGGCTGAAAATAATCACAAATCGACTGAATGCATGTATTGTTAACAGTTTCCCGTCAAACACTGGCCCAATTCTGTTTAATTTGGCTCATCGTCACATGCATTTAAAAACATATTGAAAGTTGAGTGAATGGCTTGTATTTTGTTCGGGAAGGGAGTTGCCGTGCTTTAGTAAACAGAGAACAAGCGACCACTTTGTGACGTTTTCCACACTGAAACCACAAACTATGCTAATGATCTGTAAGTGATTCCCACACTACTTTTATCAACAGACAAGAAAGTTGGTCCATATATTTTTATCTCATACGTTTCCTCTTGACATCTATACAAACAATCGCATACATCAATAATTTTACCTCATGTTTTTTAGCTGAAGCATTTTATTATAATCATTATGTTATTGCACTTGTGACCCCGGTACATTGTTTGCATAAACAAACGCGATAGTATTATGAGTTTGAGCGCCAAGTTATTTGAACTAAAATGCACACGTTTGAAATTGTGTATCATCGACGCGACACACAAGTGAATGAAAATTGTTTCGATTTGTCAAATTGAATGAGACATATTTGTAAATATTTCTCAACACACGATCCACTTTTAAAATGTGTAGTTATGCAGCCCTCGCCGAGGCGGGCTGCTTACTGTATTCCACACGATCCGCCGCTTCCGCCGCCGCCGTCGCCGCAGTTATTTGTTTTCAAGATAACTACTAATCTATCAGCTTCTGCTTCCTCATAATTAATTATTTCAAATAGCCATCACATACCACTGGGGAATTGTTTTGGTGACATTTTGATCCCCATATCATCAACCCTTTAATTACTATGGCCACTAACGAAGAAATGCTCGTTAGCGCATTTCAGGAAAAATATCTTCTTTTAATTTGGAAAATATGTTCAGCTATGTCAGCCAATGACCTGATTAACTTTTGGGATCAAACAATTAAATTTTGTAATATTTACTTAACTCAAGAAATGCAAAATGACTAGACCATGAGTATAAAACAAAATGTCATGTCTCACACAAGGATAACCCATGACAAATTTCACACTAAAAAATCCAAAATGGCTGCCAGTCGGCGATTTTTTTTTGCATTTTTTCACATTTTTTTTTTCACTATCTCGGAAATCTTGCATGATAGCTGATCTATGAAGTTATGGCCTGATTAACTTTTAGGAGCAAACAATTTTAAAATAGTGGTCGAGCGATAACGGAGGGCTGTTTTCGTGCTCGTTTCTGAACAAATCTTTCTAGTTTAAAGTAAGCCCTACTAATACAACAATAAAAACGATCATAGTCGTGATTGGTCTTGAAGGGTTAAATTAAACTAATCTGGGGACACACATTGCACAAAGTAATAATGACGGTGATCTCGACCAATCAAAAGCCTACGATATATCGTAACTTGTACGAGAATACGGGACCAGCTTGTTCAGTGGATTCGTATTATCGTACAAGTTACGAATATCGTAGGCTTCGGATTACGGACGCTGGGTAGTAATTTTGTGTCTGTCACCATTAATTTTTATACGTTTTTTCCCTCAACCTGTTAAATCTTCTCTCCAGGAAATATTGCATTTATTTCCACTTTGAAATAACTTCTTGGCATGACAACAATAGTAGGCCCTATGTATGGGATTGCACTCGACCCTGTAATGATAAACAGATAACGACTGCTCCTTTTCGGCAAAATACATAATTACGCCTTGATCAGTGCCATAACAACGTACTTTGTAGCCTACTAAAGAAATACAATAATATTATTATCAGCTTATATATCAGGTTGGATGTTACCAGAAATGCGTATTATGCTTTTAAGACGTTGGATAAACGTCTGGGTAACATCTGCCAAGTTGGTCTAATAATTATATCATAAAAACAAACAAGATATGGTGATTTTGCAATGGCATTGGGGCCGAGATATAATTGATCAAACGTGTGTAAACAGTCGATGCTGCTTATATCGCAGTGCGAGAAATAAATTAGGGGAAATGAATGGGGGTCTAGGCCACCTTTGGGCACATGTCGGCTAAACCGGGCTAGAAGAACTTCCGAAGGACGATTGTGAGATGAATGAGATGCCACTGCCCTCCGGACACACAATTCGAAATTAGAGCCCTGGTGGTCGAGCACACTACCTCTTGATAACGTTTTTTAACGAAATAATAATGCAAAGCTGTGAGTGAACAATCACATTGGGTCCACTGCTTGTGTTCGCTGGAGCGAAAAGTCAAAATACAGTATCCGCCAACTTCAAAAGTAAGCAGATATATAGCCTTTTTGTTTTGCACGGCAGCCATTGTATGGTTCATACGATCTATATAAAGTTCTTGTACGATGCACGGTGTAGGTCGGTTATGTCCCGATTTCGTCCATTAGCAATAATTGTTCCGCAAAAAAATAATGTGAAGTTGACTGCCATGTGTGACATATGAGAAGGGCGACTGAATACTGCGGCATGACAAATCACATGTTATTAGCGACCTGACAACAGTAATCATTGTGAAAACACAACACACAGTACAGCACTACTCTACTGTTCTCTGTGTATGCTAATCTGATATATTAGTCAAACATATATGTAAATAAACACATGTTTGTTCACCTAGTGCCTCAACGTTGTTTTTCTTAGCAACATGCGCACCTGTAACATAATTAAATCCACCATTTGCTATGGAACCATTTTGTACATTCAAACAAAATATGTTTTTCTCAGGACTACTATTTTGCAATGTCCATTTTAATACCATTGTCCAAAATAATCATCCCTGTTTTTTAATACTTCTTTGCTCGGAATCTTTTTATCATATTTAATTAACCCTAAACAGTCTTAAAATGTAAATAATGTGATATGTTACACGCGTAATCATCATGATATATACGTATAGGGCTTAATTATGCAGTCATGGAAAAAAGAAAATAGCGTAAAAGATTGGAAGAATTATGATTTCCCAGTTTTGATAAGTATACTGCTATGCAAATCCAAAAGGCAGTGTCTGCTTACGTGTAAAGTAAACATAAATAATTACTGCCTTTTGGCTGTACGCGGCAGTATATTCTGGTGACGTGGATCATGTTTATGTAGATAGTTAATAATTAAATCGCGCAGAGAACGATAAACCTGTTAAATTTGTACCTATCAAAATGTACCACTGAATAATTACGCAGATACCCTATCGAATTAATTCAGCCGAACACGTTATTCGGATATAAATCTAATTATAATGGCAGGTGACTTCAATGCACATGTATTCCTTCAATAACACATTTACAAAATAACAAATTAAAAGGTTGAATGATAGTGCCTCGCAAATGAAAAACTTTAACTAATTGGTTTGATTCTGGTTCATCATCTGCAATGCTGGCTCAACATTAAAATAGCATTGTATTAAAGTTTCGTGTTTCTGGGTAGCTATTTTTGAGCATCTAAGTACCAATCGCGACTGGAGTTTGTGAAACGTTTTGACGAAATCACAGTATCAAAATTTTTAATGAGAATTGCACATTTTTTATCAACGACAGTGTTAAAAATAGATAAATCAAAGTGATTTTAATCCACTTGAAGTTGTGAGTCGCGAGGTTAAAATCACAGTTATTGGTAACGAAATGTGTGTTTGAACATCAAGATTTGCAAATATCTGGTATCAAAATAAACAAATATGAATAATTTTCACCCACTTCAAGGGGGTAAAAAATAACTTCAGCGGTTTAAGTGTTATCAGTTACAAATGAGGAAATAAATAGTATACGTTTGAAACTTAGACCAGCTTTTTGTACTTGATATCTGCACCGACACTTTTCATAAATTTCAGTGATTATTTTTGTTGTTGAAAATCGGTTCTAAAACGCTTGAAAGAGTCGTTCGCACTTATCATCGATATTGCTCGACCCCATTAACATTATTAAAAGCTATTACAGCACCGTACACATCTTAACTTGCAAAGATAAAACGTAGCACCAAATATAAGAACTAACTTATAATAACGATAATAACCATACTTATGACCAGAATATAAACATGATATACATGTACTTGATGCAAGCCGTATAAAACTGGAAAGAGAAGAGATGTTGTGCATGACCACAGTGGTGAAAAGCTAATCGTGCGAAAAACAGAATCAGTGAGAACTAAAATAATATGTATACTGCCGTGCAAAGCCAAAAGGCAGTATCCGCTCACTTTACAAGTAAGCAGATACTGCCTTCTGGCTTAGCAAAGCAGTATGATACACAGGCAAGACATGATGTCACTGATGGTGCAGTAAATCCTAATTATTACAATCAGGCTAATATTCATTTTCGATTAAAAGGACATTTAAACATTAGACGTCTCTGATTAAAATGATTTTGTCAAGTAATTTTGTTGACGATTTTGCCAGGACTATTGCACCCGTTTTATAATAAATGTGGAAAGGCTACAAAATTAATGATTTTTCCGGTGGATAAATTGTGTAATTTACAAGTTTCTAAAACGCTACGTATTTTTTGGGTTGGGGTTTTATTTTGATGTTAGACCAACGTCTGCAACGAGCACAAGTTGGTTCGTCTAAATACAGCAGAATCTGCTGGTCCATGGCGTCATTATGTTGTTATTTAACTCCTCAACCTATAAACATCAATATTTTTGCAATTTTTTTGTCTCAAATTTAAAAATATGATAAATTTTTACCCACCTGAAGTTGTGGGTCGCGGTAGCGAAACACAACTTCAAGTGAGTGAAAATTTAAATTATTTAATTTAACGCTATATTACTATATTCCACAACAATACAAATGCATAGGGTTTTCACTTGAGATGATGTAATTATTATTTCTGGAAAAAAAAGTACATTTTTATTCACCTTGAGTTTATAATTGCAATAATTATCATTTCTTAGCATCATGTCTATTTCACGCAACTACTTTCACTGATTCACCAGTGCACACACACCTGGAGAGGGGGGGGGGGGTATTATAATGTATTTAACTCATACCAAGGTTTGTATTGTACCAGATACAGGCATTTTTTACCCGGCGATACAGCTATAAAGATTTAGAGATGTGTGCACTATATGTATGTGAAATTTTACGTAGTTACATGTTAAATGTCATTTATCAAGTATAATGGAAATTATTATGTTGAATTGTCTAAGTATATATATTGTTCAATATAATATATTATCTATTATTATATACTGCAATATATAATGCAATAGTACTTTTTGACTTGTATTATGTATTTTTCACCCTCTTGAAATAAAGTTATTATTATTATTATTATTATAAGGGTGGCATACACCCGTTATTCCCCGTGGGGATGTTTGGTCATCTACTTGTTATCTCCCGGCTACTGCCAGATTACAGTTTGATTGGTCAGAATCTAGCCACATTCATCACCTCACTGTACAACATCAGAGCGTACACCCAGCTAACACGAGGCATTCACCCGATATTGTTTTAATGTTGTGCCGACGTCGAAGACGGCGGGCCAACATTAGTACAAAAATGAGTCAATGCTTCGTGTTTGATGGAAAAGCTACACGGCCATAACTAAGATTGGACCATTGTTGGGCCATCGTCTAGGACGCCGGCCCAGCACTACAGCAGCATTAGGTCAATGACTGGTGCGCAACCCGCATAACCTGACGTAACTGGTGACCAACACACTCATCAACAAGCAGCCCCCCTCCCCCACTTCTGTCACTGTTCGCCCGTCAGGTGTCGTGCCACTGAGAGGTGAGAAAAGTCGCAAAGGTATCAATAGGCTGGGGCCGTATTCTCGTGAAGATCACCTAACTTTAGGATTTTTCCGCAACTTTATAATGCGGAACTCCGTAACTGCGGAATTCAGTAAATCGCTATTCTCAAACTATTTGCGGAAAACTGTAGTTGCGGAGTTCCGCGTCCTAACTTTTATGCAAAACTCGCCATTTTTTTCCAGAATTTAGGGCACCCAAATTCTTTCCGTAACTTTCACCTGAAACTTAGGTGAGTTCCGCATCGTAAAATTAACGAGAATTGCCCTTACGGAAAAAAAACAACATATCGCCCTAGACCTGCGGTCTTCGGGCGATATGTACAAGACCCATCACCCTCTGGAGAATACAACAAGGTCGGGCTGATATGTAGGACGATACAATTTTAGCCATGGTATAATCTATAAGTGCTTGTATTGAAGTTGATATATAGACTCATACCGACTCATATCAGTACAAAGCTATATGACCCTCAAGCAAAATACACAAATCAAATTAGTTAACATTGTGTAAAGCCAAACTATTTGTTCACAAAATTGAGTGCATGATGCCGTTGAGACGTGGTGTCCTGCTATTTTCAACCAACAGGGTAACTGATATACAATACACCGGTCGTTACAATGGTATAATTATTACTCCTGATCATCATTCAAGTGCAACATATGCCAATTTTATCAATAGAAAAATTAGACCGGAAAATTGTCCTCCCCTCGTAGGTTATATTGAGGAAGTTTGTGTTCAGTTTACATTGTCCATTATGACTATTATAATGCTAACCAGGTGTGACAATAATTATTGCCCCCTCCCCCAGTTACGCCTAAATGTATTTGTTTATAACTACTCAAACTATGTAGCGCCCAAATCAAGAAAACTGAACGACATCTTATCGTCCCCTTGAACGTGTAAAGCTAGCTTTCCATGTACGCGTATTGCGCCCGTATTCCGTATTGCGTTTCAATAAAGTTTATAGTAAACTAGTGAAAGTCTTTCCATGTGTGCGTATTGCGTATACCGTACTGCGTAAACCATCCGTATACAAATCGCTCCTAGGAGCGATTTGTATACGGTATACGGAGGATAAAAAAATCCATTTCGTGACGTCATCAGAGGGTTGTTAGCTTCCGGGGACCCAGATTTGAGCGTCGTGTCGATTGTTTAGGAAGCTAATAAAATAAAATAAAATAAAAATTTATGAAAAATAAAAATATAAATATAAAAAATGAATACGCATTACGGAGTACGGACTGAAAATAAACGCACACATGGAAAAGGGCAATACGCATTACGGAATACGGAATACGGTATACGGATTACTCAATACTCGTACATGGTTAGCTAGCTTTAAGCGTTCAGTGCGGAGATCGACATTAGACGTCAGAATCTGACGTCTATAAACGTCAGATTCCGACGTCTATAAAATCGATCCCTGCGTAAAATATTTAACATAAGTATTAAAATGAAGCGGAAATAGCTAACTTAGAAATTTAAGATGATTTCAAATTGAAAAACCATTTAGTCTCTTGGTTTATATATAAATAATTTCAGTGCTTCGAGGGTTGAGGGTGTATCTGCCACTTTGCAAAGTTACGTCACAGTTGCACCTTTTCATATTCAGGGGATGGTGAGATAACTCATCCAGACACATGTTTGAAATTTGAGCCCTGGCGATATGAGGTCGCAGAGGTTGCCCACTGATTCTTTACGAGTAGGGACATAGCCTAATCTTTGAAACATGAATATCAGATAGGGAGACGAATCCGCGGGTTCCCGCGTGATAGGCTGCAGCGTTAACCCCGTCCTAATTTGTTTATGAACGCCAACATGATTTAATGACAACGCTATACCTGCATTTATAATTGTGCAACTCCTTCTGACATCCTTAACTTGCAGGCCAGGCGCGTGCCAGAAAGTGTAACCGATTATTTTTTATTATGTAATTGAAACATAT
Organism: Flabesymbios commensalis; assembly: GCA_964017125.1. Lineage (NCBI taxonomy): Eukaryota > Metazoa > Annelida > Polychaeta > Terebellida > Flabelligeridae > Flabesymbios > Flabesymbios commensalis. The sequence goes on from OZ024915.1 coordinate 41,326,522, forward strand.
GTTACCGGATAAAATCAAAACAAACCAACGCCAACGCGAGTGCGATTATGCACGCGACGAGTGGCGCGACGACAGACGAAAATCGCGTGACTGTCCACACACCAACGCGAAGACCAACGAGAGAAAACAAGCACGAAAACCGGAGCGACGTGCGACAAAAGTAACATTTTCGAAAATTATCGCGTTGCCCAACGCGGTTGCCTACCCCCCTCTGTAGACTTGTCATGCAGATACCATGTTAAAAAGAGTATCTACATGACGAGTCTACAGAGGGTGCGGCACAAGTCTCGTATTCTGCCCCCGAATTTAAATAACAACTGAATGACGGTGGTGATTAGCCGATCACGTCATGTGACAGGCTGAACCACTCTTCGATTGGTCGGGGGTAGAGTACAAGACTTGGACCGAGGGGGCTCACGCCTACGCGCTGATAACCAAAGCAAAATCGCGCGCGATCTCGCGTTGGTGTGTTTCGCATTTTACTATCAAATAAACTAGAAAATGATTTAAACGACAAGTCTGACAAAGTTCGTTTGCTGTGTCTTACCTACTCGTCACAGCAACAACTAAATGACGTATGTTGATTGGCAGTTTAACACCCACGTGACGTGAAATACCGCCCGTCATTGGGCAGGTGTCGAGAATTTCACTTTGACCAGTTAAATGGGGCTCATGATTCAGACCGCAGTGCTTTGCAAAGTCAAAAGGCAGTAACTGTTTCCTTAATAGGTAAGCAGTTACTGCCTTTCGGCTTTGGACAGCAATACGGTGACCTTGATACCATGTATAATCACAGAGGTGATGAAGTTGTTTTAGACATCCCCATTTGTACAGTACGGCAATATCTCCACGGAATTTGACCTTAACCATTGAATCACCAGTGTCGCATTTTACCATGTCTATGTGATGCACGTGACATTTAAAAAAATATTTAACCCACAAAAACCACAAAGTTATTGAATGACAACAACCATTGAATCACCAGTGTCGCATTTTACCATGTCTATGTGATGCACGTGGCATTTAAAAAAAATATTTAACCCAGAAAAACCACAAAGTTATTGAATGACAACAAGGAGGTCAACTATTTTGAAATTTTGCTGATTGATGGCACGATTTACATTTAGGCCTAACAGGTCTTAAATTTGAAAAGACAAAATAAATGACAATAAAAAAATGAAGTGACAATAAAACTAGAAAAGCAGTTTCCGAACTCCGAGGCCCTGCTTTAGTCTGTTTGAAATAAATGAAATGAATCGGGCTTTAGGCCACCTTTGTGCACATATAGGCTAAACTGGGCCGGGAGAACCTCCTGAGGATGGTGAGATAATAGTCTGTTTGAGTGTTATAGACAAAAATCAGTGTATTGGTCTTCCTCATGAGCCAGAATCCTAAATGTCCTGGATATAATTAAGACAGACAGACAGACAGATATTTTATTGACAGAAAATAAAATTCATTACAGACTTATTTGTCATAGAAATGAAAGAGATATATGTACATGTAAATTCAAGATTGTTAATTTGTTAAAATCATATGATAATATACATGGTATGACATACACAACTAAAATCATGTTAAGTGGCATTGCCAAAATAAAAACTGGATATTTCGATAATATAAATGACTACTACTAAAAATGAATTAAAAGGCATTGCCAAGATAACATAGAGGTCTATCATTTTGTTTCCCGCACCAAAACCGAAGATAAAATAGCTACTATGTATGACATACTAATTATATATAGTAGCAAAAAGACACTCTGGAAAGCGTAAAAACCTAAAATATATACAAGTGCATAATTATGCTACAATAACTGGAGTATGCAATAAGACAATGGTAAAAATTATATGGTATTTTTTAAAATTAAATATAATATCATGCAAGTACAATAAATATGGCATAGACAGGTAACTCCGAGTCATGTGACCATGCAAGCACATTCGCTATGAGCATGATGAGCGCGGAGATTCCCTGAGATTGACTAGTGGTGCAAACTTAACGACGTAATAACAGTAGTAATGGCGGTTAAAAATTATTTGTGCAATTCCCACAGGACATGGCCCTCGCACAAAAAAATTAAGCCTTTTTATAATTCACTATATTGTTTAATTCATACTGTTTCAATCACGACCTAGTTAGTACCACATACTCGGAGTTACAATCGAAGAACCAAGGAGACAAGTTCAAATATATCTTCGACGTGTACATGTATTCCCTCCACCCCCATAGCCGGTGCTGGCCAACATTCATTCAATACTTGCCTATGATGTAGGCCTACCTCGTACAGAGGATGTAGGCCTACACACTAAATTCCGGTTCAATGTTGGGCCAGCATTGCAGCCCATTGCTGGTTCAATGCCGGTCAATCGTCTGCGACGCTGGCAAAACACTAATATATCACCGGTATGTTGTATACTTTGCGCAAACACGTGGCATTCAACCGATGCTGTTTCAATGTTGACAAACAGTCTTCGACGCTGGCTGGAGCGCTGGAGTTCCTTTTTCGAATACCGTCAAAGCGGGGGCTATTTTTACTGATGATTCAAATCTGATAAATTATTTTTATATGTGACTGATAAGAATATTTGTCATAGCTCCATTTTTTTACAGTTGTCTACCGGTACACTATATCACTCAGTCTCAGTAGCACTAGCATTAACCCTCTAACCGCCGGTACCGCATATATTCGGGTTTTCATTTTTATTAGCACATTAAGTACCACATTTTAAATAATGTTAAAGATAAAATGGGACATCAACCAGCAAGATTTGAAAAGCGTTGACCTCCATTTTGACAAATCTGAATAATTTTCACTCACTTGAAGTTGTGGATCGCGTCAGCGAGACACAACTTCGAGTGGGTGAAAATTCAAATTGAATAATTTGGCGGTTAAAGGGTTAATATTAGTAACAGTACCAGTACAGCGTGGGCTGTTTGGGTGCAGCACCGCTGAGAAGTGCAGCACTTTTTGTATTCGAGTGGTCTTACACCCAAATTGGTGCAGCACTTTCTTGCACCCATTTAAAAGAGGGTGCACAACGGTGCAGTAAAGTCACGTGGTCATTTCAACTATAATCTAAGGACGTTATTAGTTTAATACCGCATTCTACACTTCACCAAGGCCTACTTGCCAAATGTCTCATATTGAACCATTCCAAAACCATCATAATTATATCATGATTATACAATGATCGGAATGAACAAAATTCAGTGGACAGTCATGACAGTGGCAGTGGTTGGTCAATGCAGATACCAGATCATTAATTTGACATGCAAAAGTGTATGCTAATACGAGGGGGTGACTGGAACAGCCAGATTTAGACGTCAGCATCTGACGTCTGTAAACGTGCGATTCTGACGTCTAAAATCGTTTCCCACTCTGAGAGAGTGAAATATTTACAATGGTTGTAGGCCCATCACATATGTATTCAAATGAAACAGGAAGAGCTAACTAAGACATTTATGATGATTTCAAATTTAGAAAAAAAATTGTCTCCATGGTTTATACAAAAATATTTCAGCGCTTTAAGGGTTAACCCTTAAAGCGGAGACCAAAGGGTTTTTAAAATTTAAAATCATCATAAATGTCTAATTCAGGTCATTCCGATTCATTTGAATACCTATGTTATTGGTATACGGCCATTATAAATAGTTGTACTCTTACAGTGCGGGTGATAATCGCGTCAACAGGCGTTTTTAGTCTCTGTTTTTGTTGTTCCGATTTTTTTATAAAAATGTGTACTAAATCTAAAAATGACATTTATGTCTATTCCAATTGAACAAATAAAGTGGTTTGAAAGATGTGGGTCGCGGTAGCGAGATATATCTTCAAGCGGGTATGAATCCGTCACTGTTGTAAAAAGTTGAATATATTTAATTTATTCGTTATATAGCTGATCTGTAGATTCCTAATTTTCCTCGCATTCATAACGCTGGGTACTTTTATATTAATTTTGAACATATACCTAGTATATTTTCAACTAAACGAATAGCTAAGTAGGAGCTGAAATTATCATTCTCTTGGTGATTTACAGAGCTGAATTCAGTAATTACAATTCAATCCAATTGACCATGTTGACGTTGGATGTCTAGCTAATAGAAAATTGAAATCGTCGACATTTATCAAATTGAAGGCCACCATTTTTTTTCTAGATTAACGCCCACTCTTGACTTATGGGAATATTACAGACGAATATAGGGGAGATTAAGAATGTCAGTAGCGAATTGTAACACTATTATGCAGAACAACATGTAGGCCTAAGCCTTTCAGTACGAGTGAAGATTGTAAGCACATTTGAAGACAATAAAACAACAATAAATTAGATCTATATTGACTTTGTATTGGCCGACATCGATTTATTGCACTATTAAAGTTATTAAATTAAGCAGTAACAATTTAACGTAAATTGAATGTTAATGGGTTTAATATGTCATTTTGCATAGCAAAAATAATTATATAAATGTCAGCTTCTAATAAATATAAAATAATAATATTCATTGGTAATGCAACCAGGCATGAATTAAACATGTTTATCACAGTAGGATGTGTGTTACTGTATTTAAAATTGGTTGATTATTTTAATTGCTATGCAGCCGTATTTTAGTATTTACGTCGTATTTTAAAAACTTATTTTTTTCACTTGAGACTAAAAATTATTCCAGCTTCAACATGTTCAAATAAAATAAATATTTATAACGAAATAGCATTTAATAATTAAGATGCCATTTGTTCCACTCCTCTAACATGTCTAATCATCACCGTGTCTTCGGTGCGTCACCACAGCACAAGAATAAATGTATAAACGACGCAAATATAACACTTATTAAGATGCATGTATCTTGAGTTCAGCGAGTGTCCCACGATTAATAATCACGGTGCGAATGGTGACCCTGATATTACGCGTAGTAAACAGGGTGAAGAGTGTAATGATAATCTGAAACATGCCTATCATATTGATAAACCACGCCCAGACGGCGATCAATTATACTGCGACATGATGTATAATTTGGCTCCGTGTAATTTGCGGGGATACTAGGGTTTGCGGGTGCTCGCCATTAGTGACACCCCACGATCGTCACAGTGCGCAGGCGCAGGTTCCAGAACACTGCTTCCGCTGCCCAGCCACCGTGACATCACAGTGATGTGGTGAAATGGTGTCCCGACTGCGGGGCAATGGATGGCCAGCGTCTGCGACGCTGGCCATCCATTGCCCCGCAGTCGGGGCATCATTTCAAAACATTTTAAACTGATACCCCACCTGTTTGTGTTATATATACAGAAGATGAGCCGACTGTCTCCATTGGATTTTAATCTACAGTACCCCCGACACACTATCCCAACATAGGTCTCATGGTCGCTGGTTCGATCCTGCCGCTGGGATATTTCAACTCCAACTTGGAATAATTTGGAATAACTCTCCTAACTCACTAGACACCTCCATAATCAAGTTAGTACATCTTAGTATACATACTACACAAGTATAATGCTGCCATGCCTAAGGTTGTGATATTGGAATCGGGCATTGGGCCATTTATGTACACCGATACAATAAACTAAGCCAGAAGCGATTAAATCGTCACATTGGAAATAAAGGGTCGTAACCGTGACTTTGTCAAGTGGAAGATACGACACTTTGCTACCAAGATGACAGAATCACACTATTCTCTAATTTAAACCCGGATCCTAATGGTCCAAGACAATGCGGGTTACTCACAAAATATTTTTTTATGTTTGGCATATACATACCACATGTACTAAATACACTGTAAGTGTTATCAGGTTATGCACTAAATACATGTACACTGTTATGCATTCCATAGAAACTTTATTGTAGATACGTGATTAGTAGGCATTAATGTTATGTACATGCTTAAGTATGCTTAAATAATTACTCACGAAATATTTGTTCATGTCTGGCATATACATACCACATGTACTAAATACGCTGTTATCAGGTTATGTACTAAATACACTGTCATGCATTCCATAGAAACTTTATTGCAGATACGTAATTAGTAGACATTGTTATGTACATGCTCAAGTAGAACATCGTCTATAAAAAAGCCAAAAAGTTATGTGTAGAGAGTTTTAAAAAAACAACAAAGTATACAACAAAGTATACAAAGTATACAAAGCATATATTTATCACATTAACATCAAGTCACAATATCACCTCGCTTTTTTACTCCTGAGTTCCGCTACAGAAACATATTTTGGTCTCACTGGTATGCCTACGTGCAACTCATTTTGCCAAAAATGACTTATGTGTTTTTCTTTAGTCAGGCGACATGTTCTTTGTTATATGAGATAAACTCACATTGCCATACATGTTAGAAAATTTGTCATTAGCCCTTTCACCGCCGGTGTCGCATATATTCGGTTTTTCATTTTTTATTAGCACATTAAGTATCAGACACGTTAAAGATAAAATGTGACATCAATCAGCAATATTTGAAAACAGATGACCTCTATTTTGTCAAATTTGAATAATTGTCACTCACTTGAAGTTGTGGATCGCGTCAGCGAGACACAACTTCAAGTGGGTGAAAATTTAGATTGAATAATTTGGCGGTTAAAGGGTTAACTATATGCAAACTAGTATGGAATCAATAATTCCATAAAAGTTTATATATATTTAAAACGTATACAGTGTTTTGTAATAAATGAACAAATGTGGTCACACAAAATATATCTTGGCGTTTCAATTGGTCAGCCTGGTATGGACCATACATTTGTATGTGTGTATTTTATATAATGTGTGTGGCTATAATGCATATGTTAATGTGAGATAAGTTTACATTCTCGTAAAATATTAATGGTATAATCAAATAAATACTAGTCCAACATGTTGGGAATAATCTTATTCAATATTTAGTTTCATAATAATGTACGCTTGAAACCCGAACAGAGAGGATCAAAACAAGCCAGCGGCTGTTCTGCAGGTTTCTATAAAAAAACACCTTCATAGGAGTTACGTTTTGTTATGGCATAGGTGCTGAGTATTAACATTATCATGATCATAATTATGTAATATTATCATCATTATCATATATCTCACAACAAATTGTCATAGAATGACATTACTATGCCATTGTGGCCAAATATCAGCTGACATAACAGACTTGGATACCACCAAATAATGTAATCGCGTTGAACTTTATTTTATTGCATTTTTTGTACGCACCATACTATTGTAGTTAACATAATGCAGTACCTATTTTTACATATTAACAGACTTGGATACCACCAAATAATGTACCCGGCGTTTAATCTTATTTTGTTGATATTTTTTTGTAGTCACTTCTCATTGTGGACAGTTCCTAGTTTAAACTGATTTATGTTTGACTATTTATATTGCGAAATGTGTTTTAATGATTACCTGGTCATAAGCAACTCCTGACTTCATTATGTTCATATAACCAGATAAGATAGATGCTATTGTTTTGCATGTGTGATGGACGTATACCTTCCAAGGACAACATTTGCACCTTTTGGGCATACGGTAGTTTTAATATGAATAATTTTATTCTCCTTAGAAAGTTCTTACATTGCCATTGTGCTTGAAAATGCACTATAGTTAACTGCGAAATTATGTAGTGAGCATTCTTAACATCATAGGAAGTGTGGGAGGTTTAAAGATTCAGATGATAATGATAGTTATTAAAACAATTTAAATTAACTATTTATAATTTATATCAACGTATTCTATGTAGATTGAAAAACCCGTTATCAATAAAACCATTGTGAACATATATGACACAATGGATCTTCTCAGTATATTTTAGCTGTAAAATATATGTTTTCAACAGTCATGGTTAGCAAACTGTTACACAAATAGGTAGAACATTATCAACTCGAATTAAATCGAAATTTATCTTTAACTTCCAGATTGACTATCTTCGTCTTCTCACGTTGATGTGAATGTATATGTTTCTATTGGGATCATCATTATAGTTTATCAAACCTCTCCGCGGCTCTGGGCCCGTATTCTCTTACAAGTTACGATAAATCATAGGCTTCTGATTGGTCAAGATAGTCATCTCGACCAATCAGAAGCCTACGATATAACGTAACTTGTACGAGAAAACGGCACCTCTTCCATAACTCAATATATTATTGTTTATGACTTCTCATACAGTAATACATTATGGCCACAACCCTTTGGTCAAACTACAGTAAATTAGAACTAACAATATTTGGATAAAAAAGTGTCAAAACGTATTTATTATTATTATACTACATCTTAATGTGCCATAAATATAATCGTGCTGATTATTCAGAGGCGCTGTACAAAAACGACTGGTTCATTTAAAAATGTCTATACATAAAACAGTGAAATGGACATTTTTGTGTGAAGAATAAAAATCTCTGTGTTAGTGTGCGATTGAATGTTTTATTAAAAAGTACTGACAGTACTATTTGAAAAGTCGATAGCGGTACAAGTCGTAGGCTTGCTTAAAAGTATCGTCTTTAAGCTTATGTAACGGTCTTAGTATTTAAGGGGTGGTGACAAATCCCCTTAATGCAGATTTATGTTAAGTTTGAGATGTTATTCTTAAAATATATGGTCCTATAATAGTTTGATTAAATAATCAAAAGTGTATTTCACCGTTTTAGTATTCAAAAGGTCATAACAATTTTTCCCAAGCAGATTTTTGAAACGTTATTTTTCATAGGTTTCTGCGTTTTTGACACAAATTTTGTTTGTGTAGGATTTCCTCTCCACCAGCCAATGTAATGAGTGCAGCTTTACCATGCGTTACTACACTCAGTAAAGAACACATACGCCATTATTTACTGATTAATCATCCTCAAGAGTACATGTCACGTACATGTACACTATTATTATCATATCGCCCCTAACTGATAAGATACTGCTTGTTGTTAATACCTGTAGTGATATGACGATGTCATTCACCTCATATGCTGTGTATTTTGTAACCGTAAGTATTATCACATAAATTATTGTACTCGTAAATATTATCATAATATTATATAGTATATTATTGATGAATGAATAATACAATATCGTATTATCTGTTATTATGGTAGTCTATTGTTGTTAGATTTTAATCAATTTATTTTGCTTTGTCATTGTAATAACTTTTGCTTTATTTTTTTAGCAAAACCTAATTATATTTTGTTGTTTACATGCCTTCCACACCCTCCCTCCCCACCCCCCCCCCCCCCACATATCAACCCAATTGTACATTTTTAATCTATTAAATGAAATGAAATGAAATAAATAGGGTTTTAGGCCCCATTTTTTTAACATATAAGCTAAACTTGGCAGGGAGAACCTCCTGTAGATGGTGAGATGAATGAGATGACACTGCCTTTCAGACACAGCATCCTAAAATAAATCAGGCGATGCTAGTTTGCAGGTTGTTCCTTCGCAACTGGAAATTGTCTTAACAATATCACATTTAACTTTTTCAGTGCTGCACTGCCATGATTTAACCCTTTGCCTGCCAAATTATTCAATCTGAATTTTCACCCACTTAAAGTTGTGTCTCGCTGACGCGATCCACAACTTTAAGTGAGCGAAAATTATTCAAATTTGACAAAATGGAGGGCATCTGTTTTTCAAATATTGCTGATTGATGTCACATTTTATCTTTAACGTGTTTAAAAGGTGTACTTAATTCGCTATTAAAAAATGAAAACCCGAATATATGCGCCACCGGCGGTTAAAGGGTTAAAGCGTACTCATTCACAAAATAGTGTCGTTTATTTGAAACTGACAGCTCAAAGCGATTAGTGCATGATTAATCCTATAACGCTGAAATGTTTTTGTATGAACCATGGAAGATTTTTTTTAAATTTGAAATCACCATAAAGGTCTTAGTTAGTTTTTTCTGCTTCTTTGAATACCTGTGTCATGCGTCTAAGCCATTATAAATATCATACTCTTTAAGTCGGAATCTGACATATATAGACGTCAGATTCTGACGTTTTAATGCGCTGAAAGGCTTAGTAAAAAGTTAGATGTTATAATGAACAATATATGTTTCATATAGGATCTGTACCTGCTCGTGTGGTAAATACAAATCAATATTCATACTGTAAAAAAAGAGCCAATACAGCAGTTGGCAAGCGTCGAAAAGCGTTACCCGCACTGGACTAATTTGAAAACAAATACATAAAAAACATAGATCACATTCAGCAAGCACAGAGGGGAGCTATGCTCGCATAAACCTGATATATAGCTGTCAGTCATTATCTGATGTGAAAAGCCAAAATGCAGTTACTGTTTACTTTTCAAGAAGCAGTTACTGCCTGTTAGCTTTACATGGCAAAACTGATACAATGTTTCTCATTGGTGGCACTTTCGACTAGTGCTTCGTGCTATTTCCCAGCAAACACGAGACACTATTCTAATGTTGGGTCGACGTAAGAGACAGCAGTGGGCCAGCATTAGCACATCATCGCCTCAACATCTCGTGCGTGTTGTGCTGCTACAAAAAATAATTTAAACTGCGCCTACTTTTTCTCAACGCGAGCGACCTAAATATTAGAAGAATCACATAAGAGATAATTATGTATTACTTATATCATGTAGGCATATGTTATGATTGGTCGAGGTGACAGTCTCGATGAATGATCTAGACCCGTCGCTTTAAGAACACAGCAACGTGGACGAATTTTCTAAAAAAAAATCAACTAATCACGCTCACAGAAATGGGTACTTTTTCAACTATAGTGGTACGAAAACTTTCTGTATATTTGCTTGATTTTCTAAGCAATTTTGTTACTAATTTAATGGTGAATCCAATATATATGTAAATCATAGAAAGTGACATTATTTTTCAATCCAATGTAGTAATGAAATGAGTTAGATTTTTGCTGCTCAATATCAATTTGTTATTTCCTCATTTTAGTTGCAGTTAAATAGAACAGGGTATTTTTTGTTAACTGTGCGATGAGAGCTGCAGTAGCATTGATATCAGACTGATAAATGAGCGATTGGAATTAAACCTTTAAGCCCTCACGATGACTTCATTTCCTACACATAGGAGGTTTAGAACTGTTTTGATAGTTATCTTTTTTTAATTCGCCACCCATTTCAAGTCATCTTCATCCACTACAAGTCGAGAATTGCGACGGCAATTCGTGGCTTGTAGTGGATGATGATGATAATAGTAAATTCAGGCTTGATAGGGTTAATGTAAAGTCATAGGGAAAGACTGGTCAATTACTCAAAGAGGGGATGAACCAAATACAAACATTCGATCTCAAACCTGTACTATTATCCCATCATTATACTGACCTATCTGGTATTTAGGGTCGAATTGGTGTCAAATGACGACGATTATTCACCCAGCACGCTGAGTTGAGTACTGCTTAGTAACTTAACACTTTACCTATATGGGGTATTTACATTTAATTGTAATGTTTACTAACTTGAACTGTTGAAGTTGTGTCTCGCTGCCATGGTAAAATTACACATATTTCCTTAATTTCGGAGCAAACAAATACGCATAAAGATTTCGCATACAACAATAGTCATATGATATGTTAATAAACAGATTTAACTCTCTTTTGCTCAATTCCCCACAAAAACGTACTCTTGGAACCCAAATTTTCTTTTTAACCCTTTTA